>MJUV02000001.1:676-50409 GCA_001880345.2 Euplotes focardii
TGTAGATAATAGTCTCAACTGTAGAGCTTGTTCCATGCTTATTAACTGCAGCAACTGTGAGAGTGTAACTTGTACCAGTTGTTAATGATGAGAATGTTACGGTATTTCCATCTCCGATAACTACATTGGCATTTGCTGGAGTTGTTCCATCTGTAATTGTGCAATAATGTGAAGTTATCTCGGAGAATCCTTTATTAGCATCTGTGGTAAGTCCTGTCCATGTAAGTGTGATAGCGGTCGTAGTACTTGTAGCGGCCAAGCTTGTGACTGCGGCTACTGGAGCAATTTGAGCTAAGACATTATCGGTACTTGCTGGACTTGCAGATGAAGGACCTTTTGAATTAGTTGCTTTTACTTGTGCTTGTACTTGAGTTCCTTCTGTGTAAGGATAAGCAACAATTCCAGCCATGGTTAAGGTACATGTGGTATCTGTAGCAGTTCTTGTAGCACAGTCTGAAGTTCTATCTGTATAGGTTCCTGCTGAATCATCTTTGATTAATACTTGGTATGAACTAATAGCAGCTCCATTTATTCTATCTGGGGCACTCCAAGTAACTATGACATCCGTTCCTGATTCGGTTACTGTTGGTGCGGCAGGTGCTGAAGGTACTGCTCCTTCTAATGTATGAGTGACAGTACTTGATGCAGCTCCTGTACCGAAGATATTGATGGCTGTAATCTCAAAGGTGAATACTTCTCCTGCTGGGGTAAGATTATTCCAGGTGTAAGTAATAGCATCTTGATCGGTAATAGTATAAGTTACTGGGGTGGTATGAGTAGTTGCTGATGTGTATGATACGAGATAGTCTGTGACTGGGGAGTATCCCATCTGAGCATCAGTCAAGACAGACCAATTTACGGTTACATCTCCTTTAGCAATTTCGATTGCTGTGAAAGTAGTTGGTCCTGAAGTTGGAGCAATTTGAGCAACTATGTCAATGTTCGAAGTTGAACTTGCTGGACTACTTCCTCTGACGTTGGTAGCAACTAGCTGTGCGCTAATGATGCTTCCTGCTAAGTATGATCTAGTAGTCGTGAAGTATGTCATAGGGATTGTACATGAAGTCGTGGAAGGTGATACAGCATTACATGTACTTGAGTCTTCTGCATATGCTGGGGTACCATTTCCATCTGAAATCAATATGGCATATGAATCAACACTAAGTCCATTTGAGGTGGCTGTTGGAGCCCAGGTTAGTACGATGTCGGTTGAGGTTTGACTCACCACTGGTGCAACTGGTGCTTCTGGTTTGTCTGCAGCGATGTAGATAATAGTCTCAACTGTAGAGCTTGTTCCATGCTTATTAACTGCAGCAACTGTGAGAGTGTAACTTGTACCAGTTGTTAATGATGAGAATGTTACGGTATTTCCATCTCCGATAACTACATTGGCATTTGCTGGAGTTGTTCCATCTGTAATTGTGCAATAATGTGAAGTTATCTCGGAGAATCCTTTATTAGCATCTGTGGTAAGTCCTGTCCATGTAAGTGTGATAGCGGTCGTAGTACTTGTAGCGGCCAAGCTTGTGACTGCGGCTACTGGAGCAATTTGAGCTAAGACATTATCGGTACTTGCTGGACTTGCAGATGAAGGACCTTTTGAATTAGTTGCTTTTACTTGTGCTTGTACTTGAGTTCCTTCTGTGTAAGGATAAGCAACAATTCCAGCCATGGTTAAGGTACATGTGGTATCTGTAGCAGTTCTTGTAGCACAGTCTGAAGTTCTATCTGTATAGGTTCCTGCTGAATCATCTTTGATTAATACTTGGTATGAACTAATAGCAGCTCCGTTGTTTGTTGGTTCATTCCAGGCTACTACTACGTTAGAACTACTTTCATAAACAGATACACTTGGAGCTTCTGGTTCAGTCGCTATAAGGATAGTCTGAGAGGAAGCAAGAGGAGAACTTCCAAATATATTCTCTGCCCTAACACTGAATTCGTAATTTTCTCCTGTTGTTAAAGGACCTATGGTGATAGATGTAGCAGTTGTTGTTTCTTTAACAGTTAAACTTGATCCATCTCCATTATCCCATAGTATCGAATAAGATGTAATTGTTGAGTATCCAGCTCCATCTGTGGCTAAAGCATCCCAGGAGAGAGAAGCTTCATCTACACTATAAACGATTGTATTGAAGTTAGAAAGGGATGAGGTTGGTGAAGATTGCATTACAACACCTGCAGTATTAGATTCACTTTCAAGTCCCCATCCTTTACCATTATGAGCTAGAATTCTAGCTATGATTACTTCTCCATTTAAGTAACCAAATGATGAGTCTCTGAACTCTGCTATATCAACTATGCATTGTCTACTTGTGACAATGGTAGATTCAGATCCATCACATAAACTAGTATATTCATTATAAGAATTAGAAGTTGAGGAATATAACATAATTCTATATTGATCAATTGGATCCCCATTCTCTGTAGGTAAAGCCCAAGAGAACACTACATTCTTAGTATTACTAGCTAAGACTTCTGCTTCAGTGGTTGTTATTAATCCCATCTGATCTGGAACAAGGGCTACTAATATTGATACTTCTGATGAATGAACTCCATCGCCAAATTTATTGACTCCTAATACTTTGAAGATATAAGTAGCTCCTGAGGTTAACCCTGTTAGGTCAACACTGATTGCATTTCCAGTTGTGGATAGAAGTACAGTGAAGGTGGATCCACTTCCACCATTTGACAAGACTTTATAGTCTGTTACTGTTTGATAGCCACTCTGAGCTAAAGTTGTTATTCTGTCCCAAGAGAGACTAACTGAAGTGATCGTTAAAGAATTAGTTGAAAGTCCAATAGCAGCATTAGGTACAGTCTTAGCAATAACTTCATCAGTATTAACGTTAGAGATTGGACTCCATCCGATAGAGTTCTCAGCTTCTACTTTAGCTTTGAGGTAGACACCAGCTGGGTAGCTATAAGTAGAGGTGAATACAGACATCTCAAGTTCACAAACATTAGTACTTAGTAAGATATTTCCATCACATGAGCTAACTTTGTATAACCCATCTGTTTGATCAAGTATCGAGATTCTATAGTTAGTCACATCATCACCGTTAGTGATGCTAGGTGGCGTAAGAGTTATTCTAACAATAGTTCCAACATCTGTCATTGATACAGGATCCATTTGTCCTGGTTCAGCTTTAACTTTAAGGCTTGCAGCTGATGATAAACTACCTTCTCCTTGAATATTGCTTGCTGAGACTTTGAATGCATAAGTTGTTCCTGCTGTAAGGCCAGTCACAGTAAGGCTTGTACTAGTTAACCCTGAAGTATGAAGCACATAAGTACCACTTCCTTGATCCCAGTATAGTTTGTATTCAGTTAGACTTCCATACCCTAAATCTGCATTTGTGGTTAATGAATCCCAACTCACAATTAGTGAAGTAGCATCTACATTTGCAACTAAGAGATTGAAAACAGCATTTGGTATTACTTGAACTAAGATATCATTATTAGATATATCAGAGGTTGGGCCCCATCCTAAGCTATTATAAGCTCTTCCTTTGGCAGTGATAGTATTTCCTCCAATAAAGGCTTTTGATATTAATTGACTCATAGTTATTGTTCATGATGTCTCAGATTGGACAAGGGAATCAGAACCATTTCAGAGATCGGTGTATTCTATGAAGGATGTCTCATCTGATGAAATTGTTAATTCGAAGTCTGAGATACTTGCACCTCCTGAAGTAGGGTAAGAGAAGGTTATGATGATGTTTGTTAGACTGTATTTGATTACTGGAGCACTCATTTGTAAAGGAACAGTCGCTACCTTAATAGAAACATCTGTTGATAATTCACTTTCTCCAAATAGATTAACTGCAGAAACTTTAAGTGAGTAAATATAACCGTTTGTCAATCCTGTCAGAATAGTTGTTCCAAGTGGGGTCGTAGCTATCTGTGTGTATGAACTTCCACTTCCTCCGTTAGACTTAACGTTATATGTAAATACAGGTGAATACCCGTCTTCAGGAGAAGTTGAGACTTGAGTCCATGAAAGACTTACAGAAGTTGTGCTCAGAACACTGGATACTAGATTAGTTGGAGCATTTGGTATAATTCTTGCTACTTCTCCACTTGTATTTGGATCTGAAGGAGTACTGAATCCTTTAGAATTATAAGCTTCACCAGTGGCAGTGATTGTTTGACCAGCAGAATAGCTAAGAGTTTCAACAATGCTGGACATTGGGATTGTACACGTGAGCACAGCTGGATTAGAGCCGTCTCATAGAAGAGTGTTTTCGGTGTAAACTCCACTTCCAACATTTAATAACTTGATTCTATAAGCTGTAATTGCATCTCCATTATTGCTTGAAGGGGTTGTCCAAGTAAAGACAACGCTTGTACTGGATGCAGTGGTGTAGATAGCACTCATCTGATCGGGAACACCAGCTACCAATATTGTTGCTTCTGCAGATAAAGGTCCAGATCCATGAACATTCTTAGCTAAAGCAGCAAATCTGTAATTATTTCCTGTCGTAAGAGAAGATTTAGCATAAGACGTCGTCAAGGCTGAAGACTGTAAGAATATGAGGCTACCTCCATCTTCTGCTCCGTTGTCCCACCATACTTCATACTCAGTGATTGATGAATATCCATTTGAAGGGGATGATGTAATTGGGTCCCAAGTGAGTGAAATACTCTCTTTATCTGTAGCTGTTCCTGCAAGATTAGACACTTGAATTGGGATAGTTTGGAAGACTAATCCAGAAGTCAAAACATCTGAGATTGTTCCATAGCCTTCTGAGTTGTATGCCTCAACTTGAACAAGCAGTAATTCTCCTTTAGCATATCCTAGAATAGATCCAAAGTTAGCCATTGGTACTGTGCAGCTTAGAGTTGTGTGAGGTGTTGAATCAGCTAAACCACAGAAGGATGATATTTCCTTATATTGACTATCTGCTTTATCAAGGAAAGTAATTCTATACTTAGTAACACTATCTCCACGATTATCTGGAGCTGTCCAAGACATGACTACATCAATGGAAGATAGAGCTAATGCAAGATCTGTAATTTGTACTGGTGCACTCTTAGGGATAATAGATGCAGAAGTTGAAAAGGCTCCTTCTCCATAAACATTAATTGCTCTGTATTGATACTGATATGTTTCTCCTTGTGTAACTCCTGTCTGTAAATATGTTTGAGTAGCATCTCCCGTAGAAGTCATTGTCGTTAAACTAATTAACGTATTTGTTACACTTCCTTGGTTCCAATATATTTCATAACTTAGTATATCGCTTTCTCCACTTTCAGAACCAGTTACTGCGGTTAGAATAACTTCAACCTGATTATAAGCTGTGTTGGATCCTTCTGAAGGAGCACTTACAGGTTGGAGAGGTTTAGTCTTTGTAGTAACACCAACTAGATTATCAGGACTATAGTTCAAAGAGCTTCCTTGAGAATTGACTGCTTTTACTTGGGCAATAATTAATGCTGATGTTGCCAAACTATAAGGGGAAGCTGAAAAGGTTAACATTTCTACATCACAATATTGAGTACTAGAAGTCCCAGCTGTTGGAACTCATTCAGAAGATGTAGAATAAGCCATATCAGTTTGTTTGAATTGTACGCTATAGCTTGTAATGCTAAGGCCGCCATTAAATGGCTCTATCCATGTGAATCTGACTTTTGATCCAGACAATGAAGTTGTGACTGCAGAAGAGATATCATCTGGGATCGAAGCTGCTGTTATAGTAACAGTATTAGAAGACACACTGAACCCATGTATATTCTTAGCCCTTAATCTAAACAGGTATTGTTGTCCTGGAGTAATTCCACTACTTAAGGTATATGTCAATAATGTATAATCATTAGTTTCTCCTACTAATTCTACCCAAGTAGTTCCGAAAGTACCTTGATCAAACTGAAGATTATAAGACGTTATAGTTGATCCACCATTATTTAAAGTCGAAGTTGTTGTCCAATCAATTACAATCTGTGTTGAACTTGTTGTTAATCCTCTAGTTGGGGCATCAGGTTGATTAGGTACCGTTTGTAATGCAATTGCACTACCATCAGCTAAGAGAGGTGAGAAGTCACTCCATCCGATTTCATTCTTGACTTGAACTCTAGCCTTTACTAGGTCTCCTTGAGTCAAAAGGAATGGAGCAGCTTGCAAGCTTGAGAATTGGATTTCTCAAATACGAGTACTCAAGGCTGGTTCTTCACTTCCGTTACAAAGTGAGGTATCCTCTGTATAAGACCCATCTTGATGGATAAGAGTGAGGATATGATCTGTAATAGTAACTGCAGTCCCTCCTGTATCTGTAGGTAAGTCCCAGTAAACATTTAAGTTTCCATTTGCCAATACACTTAAAGTAACTTCTGCCGGAGTTCCTGGAACACTTGCGGCTTTAATATCGACTGTTGGGGATGGGTCACTTGTACCATATATGTTCCTTGCTGACCATCTGAATGTATAACTCTCCCCTGAAGTTATAGTGAAGGTAGGGCCTGAAGCTGTAGCTGTTAGAGTACTTGGATTATCAACTGAGTTTCCAATAACTTCTGTCCAAGTAGAGCTAACAAGCATTTCTAAAATGTAGGAGGTTATAGAAGAACCGCCGTTGTTCGCATCAGCTACAGGTCCGAAATCTGATACTATAGCTAACTGGCTTGTAAGTAGATTCCTTGTAGGGGCCACTGTTGGTGTGTGTGGTTTCACTTTTACTGCGATTGAATTTGTGCTGGAAGGATCTGAATTTCCTTGTATGTTTGTGGCAGGTATTCTGATAACTATCAATGCATCTTCGATAAGACTTGTGGCTGTAACGATATCATTCATTTCAGGAGAACATGTTAATGTGTCTTCACCTGAAACATTACAATCAGCCAAAGTGATATAATCTCCTGCGCTATTCACAAACTCAGCAAAGTATCCTGTTATTGTAGAACCTCCATTTGCAGGTTTAGTCCAAACTATTGTGATTTGAGATGTTGAATAAACTAAAGTTGGTGCTGGATCTACATTTTGTGGTGCTTCAGCTACAAGAATAGAGGCAGAGTCTGAATATTCTCCGTTACCATGTGCATTCTTTACCCTATACCTTACATTGTAGCTTTGGCTATTAGTTAGTCCCGTGACTGTATATGTTCTAGTCAATGATTCAGGAGATTCTCCTCCAAGAACAACCCAATCTCCACTTCCAGTACTGTCATACTCAACTTGGTAAGATGTGATTGCACTTCCTCCAGTTTTAAGACTGGTTACTTCGTTGACAGTGATTATCATTCTTGTTCCATAATCAGCATCAGAGGTGGTCAAAGGACTATAAGAATTCTGTGGGACAACTGTTGGTTTTAATGGTACAACTTCTGCTAAGACTCCCAGAGCTGAGCTAGGTGAGTTCTGGCTCCAACCATTATCATTTTGAGATCTAATCTGGACAATAATGTCATCTCCTTGCACAAGAGCATAAGTCGTAGTAAACACAGTCATTAGGATAGATGTGGTAGAGACACTTCCAAGTGTTTCATGTGAGACTAAAGTTGCAGCCTTATTCTGAATGAATACTTCTACTGCAGAGATTGTATTTCCGTTGTTAGATGGCAAAGTCCATGTAAGCACAACATTCGCTGTAGAGATTGTTACTGTGGGAGCAGTTGGCTGTTCTGGAACTGTGCTTGCTTCAATATATCCAATTGGGGAATACCCTGAATATCCGATGGCATTTCGTGCTCTATATCTCACTCTATATAAGTTTCCAGTTGTAATTGAAGTGGTCACAAGTCTTGTTAGATCAAGGTTATCACTACTAAGACCTGAGACAGTGACAAAATCACCTCCATCTCCATCGTCTATTTGAACATGATAACTTAAGATAGGTCCTCCATTAGTAGTCGAGACCGTCTGAATTGAGATTTCAACTTGGTTAGAGTTTGTATTTGCTCCTTCTGTTGGTGCATTAGTTGGATCACCAGGAGCTAAGGCAAGTAAGTACTCACCTGAATCTTCAGATGCAACTCCAACTGTATTGTGTGTAGTCACTACTAGTACTTTAAACTTGAACAAGAGTCCTTCTGGAGAAGAAGGTAACTCAGTAACTGTGAGTTCTGTTATTTCAGGATGTCCTGATAACTCTGTTGAATGAATCTGCGTATTTATAGCTCCGCCTTCTCCATCATTTCTGTAAAGATCGTACTCTGTTGTGTCTCAACCTCCGGTATCACTTGGAGCTGACCAAGTAACTAGCAATGATGAAAGTGTGTTCTCAGTGACCACAGGAGTTCCTGGTTGGGATGGGTCAGTACAAGAGTAGAACTCTGAGATGGATGAGAACTCTGAGCCTCCATTTGAGTCGAATGATACATACCTAAATCTGTATAGTTTACCTGATTCCAACTCAGAGACGGTTACTGAAGTAATGCCTGGTTGACCTCTTCCATTATAGACTTCAGACCAACTTCCAGTGACTGCTGAATCAGCCAAGACCCTACCTGAAGGTGTGCTTGTTCCATCATTTATCTCCACTGCGTATCCAGTAATTGAGAGGGATGAGGAGACAAAGGTCCATGTTAGAGTTATTGAAGAAGTTGTAGAAGAGCTAGTCTGTAAAGTTGAAGGTGCTGATGGTGGATTTCCAGCTGTATATCTTGATTCTCCACTTTGGTCACTCTCTCCTTTAATATTCACTGCTGTGTAATAGAATCTATACGTTAATCCAAGTGTGAGACCAGTCACTTCATAAGTCGTAGCACTTCCATCATATGTTAATACTTCACTAATGCTTGAACTCAAAGATCCGGCATCCTTGTATAACTTATGGGATGTAATAGGTGCACCATTGTTGACAACTGATGGTGATAATCCCAAAGTAATCGATGTGTCTGTACTTGTGGAATACAACGGCTTTGGTGGAGCATCTGGAACTGAAGCAGCTAAGATGTACACAATATCAGAGTATTCTCCCCATCCGTTTACATTCTTAGCTCTATATTGAACTCTATAAGTTTGTCCTTCTGTAATTCCAGTGCTTGTCTGTGCTTTAAGAGTAATGTAATTTGAACTATCACCTCCTGCAAATGTGGTAAAGGATCCTTCGTCTCCATCGTCAATCTGGACTTCATATGAAAGAATAGCTGAACCTTCATCACTTGGAAGTGTATAAGTCACTCCAACAGTACTCTTAGTCGTAACATCTGTGTCATCAGCTGGAGCTGCGCTTGGCTTTGAAGGTACTCCTGCTACGGTTACTTCTAGTATATCACTTTCTCCTATGAGCCCTGCTATGTTCTTTGCCTTCACTTGGATATTCATCTTGTTTCCAACTACCCCAGAAGGCAGTTCAGTGATTGTGAAAGTCCTTAGAGCTGGATTATAATTGATAATTGCAGAATGAACTTCGTTGTATGCACTTCTTGCTAAATTTGTGACATAAAGCTCATAACCGGTAATAGCACAACCTCCGTTTGTAGTTGGTGCTGTCCAAGTCACCTCAACACTTGTTTGAGTAATTGTACCTGCAACTGGAGAAGCTATACCACTTGGTTCAACTCAAGCGTAGATTCCTACTTCTGGTGAAGATGCTGAAGAACCTGCAGAGTTTACTGCTTCATGTTTGAACCTATAGTAATATCCTGCTACTAATGAACTTGTAGTGATTGCCTTAACAGTGGCTATGTTAGAACCATCATATATAAGAGAGAAGCTTCCTGAGAGTCCATCGTCTCTATAGATTTTATAGCCAAGAATATCACCAGCTGTAGTTCCTGTGGTAACTGAGGCAACCCATTCTGCTTGCACACTTGTGGTAGTGGTCGCTGTCAGTGAGAGGCTTGAAGGTGTAGCTGGGATATCTGCTAAAGGAACTGTAAGTGCATTTGAATATTCGCTGTTTCCTTTCCCGTTAATAGCAATATACTTAAATCTATAGAAGTTTCCAACTGTCAAAGTTTCTGTGCTAACAACTACAGAATAAGTAAATCCTTCTGTGGAATAAACGTAATTATTCAATTGTGAGAAAGTAGAACCTTCAGTTCCTAGATCAATCCAAAGTTGGTAGTTGGTGACTAAGTCTCCACCATTATCTTCTATTGCTTTGAACTTCAAACTAATTGTAGTAGAGGAGACTGAGACTAGTTCAGGCTTACTTGGTGCTTGTGGAACAGTGGCTGCAAGAACTTCTAATTCTGGAGAGAAAGTACCAAATCCATGCACATTCTTCGCTCTATAGATAAATCTATATATCTCCCCCTTAGTAATTCCTGAGGTCTGTGTGTATGTTGAGGCAGTGAATGGTGAATCAACTCCTGCCTTTGATGAGAAAGGTCCAGTTTGACCTGTTGCCATTTGGATTTCAAATGATGTTACAGAAGAGCCTCCATTGCTTAAAGTAGGGAAACTACTGATATCAATTGTAATTTGGGTGTCATCACTTGAAGCAGTTACCAGTGTTGGAGCTGGTGGAGAGTCCGGAACAGTCGCTAAGATGGTTGTTACAATTGGACTCTCTGCTTCTCCAATGCTATTGAAGACTTTGACATAAGCTCTGAATCTATTTCCTTCACTTAAAGCTGCAATTCTAGTTATAGTTAGTTCGTTCAATGTTGGGATATCTCTAACACTAGCATCGCTGTCTGAGTTAGCTTCGACAAAGCTTCCTTCATTTCCGTCATCTATAAAGGCAGCATAACCTGTTATAGAACATCCGCCATTACTTGTAGGTGGATCCCACTGTATTGTAATGGTAGTCTTAGTAGTTGCTGTAACTATTGGTTGAGCAAGTCCACTTGGAGCATCTCATACTTCAAATGAGGCTATTGTACTCCAATCTCCATATCCATTATAATTATATGCTCTAGTCCTTGTATTATAGGTAGCTCCTGAAGTTAAGCTAGAAGCAAGGAAGTAAGCCCTTAGTGGTTGTCCAACTCCATTATAAATAGTTTCATAATTACCTTGTCCTGCATCATCAATTTGGACTTCATATCCGGTAATCTTTCCTCCTTCACCTATTCCATCACTAAGTAAGCTCCAAGAGAAGTACAAGCTTGTTGAACTACTCAAGTCTCTGTCAACTGTTAAAGGACCTGCTTGTGAAGGAGAATTATGTAATGCAACTATTAAGCCTTCACTCCATTCACTATATCCTTTACTGTTTTTAGCTCTGATTTGGAAAGTATATATCTCTCCTACAACTAAAGGTTCTGTTGCTTGTGGGATAGAATGGGTCATTGATAAGGATGTGGTTGTATATGTAGAAACTAAACTTGTGGTCGTAGTTGATTCATCTGTCTTTTGTAGTTCGTATTCTGTTACTATTGAACCTCCATCATCAGCTGATGGAGTTAAAGATAAGATTATTTGTGTAGAATCTACTGTAGTTAAAGTTGGGCTGTTTGGGGTGGAGGGTGTTGTGGCAGCGGTTATGTATGAGATAGATGAGTATTCACCAACTCCTAATGTATTGTAAGCTCTGTACTTGAACCCATATGTCTTTCCTTCGATAATACTTGAGGTTATAGTGACAGAAAGGCTTGTAGATGTCTGGATAACAGACCAAATACCATCAGTTTCCATTGCTATTTCATAGTTGAGGATATCAGAACCTCCAGTCTCTCCAACAATGGTCATCGCTGTTAGAGTCAATCCAATCCTCTCTGCATTTGTAATGCTTGCGTCTTCAATTGGTGCAGTAGTTGGTGCACTTGGAATCCCTGCGAGGATAATAGAGGCAGTTTCAGAGAAAGCGGAATTTTCATCATTAAAAGCTTGAATTCTGAACTTAAAGTTCTTACCTTCTGAAGAGCTCGGGAAGAATGTTATGGTCAACTCATGTAAACTTGGGATTTCACGTACAAGTGCATCATTAGGTGAATTTACTTCGGTTGTGGCATCTGAGTTATCTCCAGCATCTCTGTAGATTGCATATCCGGTGATCGAACATCCACCTGTTTCTGTGACATTTGTCCAATTAATAACTATTTGAGAACTGGTTGAAGATACTCTAGTTGGTCGTGGTACTCCACTTGGAGCAATGCATGCATATCTTGTAAGCTCTGAAGACCTTGCTCCTTCGCCATTAAAGTCTATTGCTGAAACAGTGAATCTATATTGTTGTCCAGTGATAAGGCCTGAAACTACCGCATAATTAGTTTTCGAAAATCCATATCCATCATAAACCAAATTACTATCTTCTGAAACACTCGGATCTACCATATAAACCCTGTACCCTCTAATAACACCTGCTGGAGAGTTACTATCAGCTATCAAGTCCCATGTAAGTCCAATAGAGGTCTCTGTTGACAAACTCTGATCTTTACTCAGTCCTAAAACGGCAGTTGGAATATCGACTAATCCAACGGATAGTTCGTTAGAATACAAACTATCTCCATATGCATTTATCACTTTATACCTAAATTTATATATATGTCCCATAACCAATCCATCTGAAGTCCCTATACTACAAGCACTAGTAGCTAGAGTACAACTAGGATAAGAAGTAAAAGAAGTAGCTGTTAGGCCATCTGCATACTCATATGTAAGAGAAGTTATTACTGAACCACCGTCATCTTCAACTGTAGGGATTGCAGTTGTTATAGTAGTTGAAGAGAAGGAAGTTAGAGTTAGTGAGGTAGGGGAAGGGGCTACTGTAGCTACTGTCAGGTAAGTGGGTGGTGAGTAGGAGCTCCATCCGTATGTGTTCTTTGCTCGGAATTGGAAAGTGTATGTTTTAGACTTTGTTACATGTGGAGAGGTGATTGTGAATTTAGTCATTAGGTTTGAGATATCATCTGCTCCGGAATAGACTTCGAAATCTCCGGTTGTGCCTTCTCGGATCTCAAGCGAGTAACTGATTATTTCAGAACCGTTCTCTTCAAGTGTGGTTAGAGGTGTAAACTCTACGGTTAGCTGGGTATCATCACTCTCGGCAGATACTCTTGTGACTGATGTAGTGGGAGTTGTGGGTTTGGTTGCAATTAATACTGACTTTGCTGAACTTTCCACACTACTCATTGTGTTAAATGCTGCAACTTTAACCTTTACAGTTGATCCTGTTGTTGCAGTTCCTAAGGCGGTAATAGTTAAAGTTCTAAGTGCAGGAAGTCCTCTGACTGCAGGATCACTATTTAAGTTTACTTCATTATAGCCTGTGCCGTCATCTAAGTATACAGCATATCCGACTAGAGAACATCCTCCTGTGCTTGTTGGAGCAATCCATGAAATATCCATAGTTGTTAGACTTACTGATTCAATTGTTGGAACTGCCAGCCCACTTGGAGCTGAACATGCATAAGTTGAGTAAGTTGCTGACATAGCGCTTTCACCATTGAAAGTGACCACAGATGCTTTAAAGATATATTCTTGTCCTTCCGTCACTGAAGTGTATGAGAATGTTGTTTGACTAGGACTTGAGTTATCTTGTCCATCAAAGATCTTTACATATTCAGAAGAACTAAATACATAAAGCCTATAGCCTAGAACATTATCTCCTGGAGAGTTGATAGATGTCACTGCATTCCATGATAGAATCAGCTTACTTCCTGAGTTGAATGTACTAACAAGGCCTGTTGGGGCAGATAGGAGAGCAGCAGCTGCAGTACTTGAAATCTCACTTAGTTCTCCTAATCCTCTAGAATTCCTAGCAGAAAACTTAAAGTTATAGATTGTTCCAGCAGTTATAGTGTCTGCTCCACTTGGTAAAGTAAATGTACTTGATGTACCATCGTAAGTACTGACTTGAGTGAAAGTAGTGGGAGTAGAGCCCGTGGCCCAATAAAGTTCGTAAGCTGTTATATCACTTCCCATACTATCTACACTTAAGTCTAAGTTCAACGTTATTCCTGTAGCAGAGAAACTGGCAATAGTAGGAGTATTAACTTGAGCTGGTTCCTGAGAAGCAATTGCTGTACCTTCATCTGAGTACTCACTCCACCCATACATGTTTTTCACTCTAAATCTGAAGTAGTATGTAGTGCCTGTGTTAACAGATGATAGAGTATATGCTGTTACCATGCTATCAGTCGTTGATGAAATTAAGTCTGTGAAACTACCTGAAAGACCTGATCTATATTGTAAGTTGTAACCTAGAATTGGGCTTCCTCCAGTATCACTGGTTGAGTATGTTACAACAACTTGGCTTGCAGAAGTACTAGAGTCTTCAACAGGTGACACACTCGGCTTTGGTGGAACAATAGCAAATCTAATAGAAACAGATTCTGATTCATAAGTTCCAACTGCAGTTATAACTTGTAATTTCAAAGTGTAATCCTTTCCTAAGTCAGTTATAGTCAAAGAGGTAATAGTTGCTTCTCTTAATGTTGGTTTGTTTCTAATAGCTGGATCACTACCTGTATTAACTTCATTAGTGGGGATGCCTGAAGAACCATCATCAATGAATAAAGCATAGCTAGTCACTGGGCATCCTCCGTTAAATGTGGGTGCATTCCAAGAAACAACCATTGTTGAGTCTGTTGAAGATACATAACTTGGTGCTGAGATTCCTTGAACAGTCTCACAAGCATAAATAGATGTAATCGAACTAATTGTACCTTCACCATTATAATTCACTGCTGAGATCTTGAAACGGTATAATTGTCCTGGAGTTAATCCACTTGCTGCATAAGATGTGACAGATTCACTTGGAGTTGTATAAACTAATGAGAAAGTTCCTCCTGATCCTTCAGCCATATAGACTTTGAAAGCAGTAACATCTCCTCCAGTAGAATCTCTGTCAGTATTGGGAGTCCAAGATATCGCAATTCTATTCTGTGTGCTTGTTGAAGTTACATGAGTAGGGATACTGAGTTGTTCAGGAAGTCTTGCTAAAGCTGCAGATATTGTATCACTAAATTCTCCTTCTCCAGCTTCATTCACAGCCCTAAGTTTGAATTGATAGATTTTTCCTACAACTAAGGCTGCTTCGTTAGATAAGGTGACTGAGAAGGGAGTACTTGATCCGTCGTAGCTTGAAACAGGTGTCCATGTAGCTCCTGAGTCTCCATTATCTCTATACAACTGATTACTAGTAACTAATCCTCCATTGTTTTCAGTAGCAAAGTTCAAAGATAGACTAATAGCTGTGTTATCTGCTGAGACAAATTCAGGTGCTAAAGGAGCTTCTGGCTTAGCAACTGCATTGATGTAAGCTATTGGTGAGTAGGCACTCCAGCCAGCTGCGTTCTTAGATTTATATCTAAATCTATAGGTAAGACCTTGAGTAAGGTCATAAATAGTATAAGTGCTTGATAATGAATCAACATCTGTTCCATAAAGTGATGTAAAGAGTCCACCTCTTCCATCATCTCTTTCAATGCTGTAACTAGTAATTGGACTTCCGTTGGTAGCAGTAATCTCAGCTACATCAACTTTAATAACAGTGTTGTTTGAGACTGAAGAATCTGAGATAGGAGCTGACGTTGGTGTATCTGGTACACTGGCTAACGTATATCCGATTGTCCCACTCACTACTTCTCCTCCTTCAGCAATTGCTTTGAGTTGGAACATAAATGTCTTTCCAACACTACTCGTTGGAATTGTTGGGCTAGTTATTGTATGGGATGTCTTTGATGAATCTCCTCTTACTGAACCAGTATCAATCTCGACAAGAGATCCACTATCACCATCATCCATATAAAGTGCATATTCTATGATTCCACATCCTCCACATGAGACTGGTGGGTCCCATTGAAGTTCAAATTGTGTGCTTGATTCAGAAACCAAAACAGGAGAATATAATAAGCTTGGTGATCCACATACTTTAATAGTGACTTCACTACTCTCTGCTGCCCATCCATTATATTGATAAGCTTGCACACTAAAGATATATTCGTCTTCTGTAGTTAATCCTGATGCAGCATAAGTGAGTACACTAGCTAAGGTTTCTCTTTCATAAACTATAGTTTTCACTCCTCCATTAGCCTTTCTCATATAGACTCGATAACCTCTGACTATTCCTCCTGGTAACTGAGTAGAGGCTACTTGATCCCCACTAATAGTAATACTAGTTTGTGAAGACTCATCACTGACTTTGGTAGGTGTATTTACAGTCGTGACTGCATCTGCAAATGATGCTGAGAATATAGCTGAGTCTTCATATTTGCCTTCTTCATTTATGGCTTTGAACATAAAAGCTCAAATCTCTCCTCCACTTAAGCTAGATAACTCTGCAATCGTGACTGAGTAAGTCATTGCATTATCAGTGTATCCAGTTATTAGAGTGGTTGGTTCACTTGCTTCATCTCATCCATTAACATACAACTCATAGCTTGTGATTGAAGGACCACCATTATATTCAGGAGGTGAGAATGCTAGTTGTATTTGTGAGACAGAAGCTGACACAAGAGTTGGCTTAGGTGGTGAAGAAGGAGTAGAAGCGGCGGCTATCTTAGTAACAAGAGAATAATCGCTCCAGCCGTTCTCGTTCATTATCCTATATCTGAATTGATAGACTTCTCCTGCAGTTATTCCATCTGAAATAGTAAAGATAGTATCAACTCAACTATCATCTGGTCCTACAATACTTGTATAATTTCCATCTCCTCCTTGGTCTCTTTCAACATGGACTCTTTGTAAGGTACCTCCGTTATAATTCTGAGCTGTGGTAAGGATTTGGATAGTAATGTGAGTATCATTAGTCATACTGGCTATCTTAGTTGGGCCAACTGTTGGTGCATCCGGAACTCCAGCTAACATTACTTGGGTTACCCCACTCTTAATAGTTCCAGCATCTGTAATAGCTTCAAGTTGGAATCTATATATAGTTCCTGAGTCACCCAAAGTAAATGTTACTGTCTGAGTCCTTGCTGAAGGATTGGTGTTTAATAAGGTATTAACCTCTATACTCAATGTAGTATCTGATGTAGTACCCTGATAAAGTTTGAATCCAGTGAGATCACATCCACCCAAGTTACTTGGAGTAGTCCATTCTAGAACAATTGTTGTACTTGTGCCACTTGAATAAACTGGGGCTGGAAGGTCTGAAGGAGGTAAACATGCTGGGAAGAGGGCTTCATCACTCTCTTCACTTTCACCATTAAAGTTCATAGCTAAGACTTTGAATCTGTAGTAAGATCCAGTAGTTAAATCCGAAGAGACATATGATAGTTGTCCTGGTCTATTCGATCCGTTATAGATTAGTGAATAGTTTCCATCGTTTCCTCCATCACGGAATAGCTTATAGCCAGTTGTAGCAATCTGTGTACTAGCAACTGTTTCCCAATTGACTCCAATGGAAGTAAGACTACTTAGGCCTTCAACCCATACAGGAGCATTGGATGGCTTACCAGGCAGTTCAGCAGCAGCTATTCTAAGTTCTTGACTATAGCTAGTGAATGTTGCAGAATTGGTTGCAGAAGATCTAAATCTGTAGATTGTTCCTGGCTGAAGAGCTGATGCACTTAAGTTATCAATAGTTAAAGGTTGGGTAGTGGTACTAGCAGTGTAAGCTGACAGGTCAACATATCCGCTTCCATCTTCCTTATCAACTTGAATCATATACGTAGTAATCTCTGATCCGCCATTTGAGTAAGAAGTTCCAAATTCGAGTGTCAGGGCAGAAGAGGTAGAACTAACGTAAGTAGGTGTGGTTGGACTGGAAGGTGCTTCTGCTGCTAAGATGTATGTGACATCTGAGTAGTCTGACCAACCAATAGTGTTTCTTACTCTGTATCTCACTGCATAAGTGTTAGACATCTGAATTCCTGAAGTAATGACAAAGTCAGTCTTAAGAGAATCGGTAGGGTAGCCTGATATAGTCTCAAAGTTTCCACCGTCTCCGTCGTCCATCTCAACTTGATAAGTAGCAATATATGACCCTCCATCATCACTTATTTCAGGGATTGTAAAGGATATTTGAGAACCTGAAGTCTCATCAGAATTTGCGATTACTTGTGAAGGTTCGGGAGATATTCCAGCCACTAATGCAGTCAAATAGCCAGTGCTGGTTGTAGTGGTTGTTACTCCATCAATTACATTGCTTACTTGCAGCTTAAATCTAACTCTCTTTCCTGTGAATCCAGTCATATCAGCAGTGTACTCAAACAGACTTGGTTTGTTAGCAATAAAAGCAACATCTACTGGAGTTGTTGTTGTTCCTCCGATACCATCATCTCTGAGTAATCCGAAGCTGGTCACTTCACATCCACCTGTGCTACCTGGAGATTGCCAGCTTAGTCTTAAAGATGTTGAGGTAGACTCAATTAGAGTTGGTGGATATACAGAATAAGGAGCTACACATGAAGTTAAGGTAACTCCAGAACTAATGGATCCTTCTCCATTATAATTCTCTGCAGAGATATAGAAAGTATATTGACTTCCAGCTGAAGTACTAGTGAATACATATGAAGAGCTACTTCCTTTATAAACCTCTGTGTTATCAGCAGATGTTCCATCATTGAAATATAACACATATTGTAGGACAGGAAGGGCTTCTCCAGTAACTTCATTCCATTCAACTGAAATACTAGTTTCTGAATTTCCAGTTGTTGCTCTTACAAGGCCACTTGGGGAAGTTGGTAGAGGAGCAAAAGCTACTGAGGTTGGTTGACTCCATACAGAAACTCCATTTGAGTTAACAGCTCTGTATTTAAACCTATAAATATTGCCTGTGGTCAAAGTGACTAAAGGTAAGGTAAGAGATGTTCTATCTGCTGTATAAGTATATCCATGAGTTGAGAAATCGTAATCTGAGATCGTATCTCCATCAACTTCTAGTTCGTAATCAGTGATTAAACTCCCTCCATTATCTGTTGATCTTGTAAAGGATAACACAATTGTATCATCAGTGGAAGAAACATAAGTAGGTCTTGGCGGAGCTTCTGGGACAGTTGATGCAGACAGTGAAGCAATAGGACTATATCCACTCCAGCCAACTACATTTCTAGATCTGTATCTAAATCTGTATGCAACGCCTTTAACAATATCTTCTGTAATTGTGAAAGTAGTTGATAGAGTAGGTGAGTCATCTCCTCCTTTAATCGTGTAGAAACTACCTCCAACACCATCATCTCTCTCAAGCTCATAACTTGTTATAGCAGATGAACCTGTACTGGTTATCGTGGTAATAGATACAGTAATTTGGGACTCGGTTGTGTCTTCTTGAACTATGGTTGGTGCGGTAGTTGGATCTCCAGGAATTGTTGCGGCTACAACACTAATGATGTTGCTCTTTACGCTTCCAACTGCATTGTAGGCAATTACTTGGAGTCTAAATGTCTTTCCAGAATCAGAAGTTCTATCTAAAGTAGCTTCAAGTGTTGTACTAGAAATACTTGATGTTTCTATGGATAAAGCACTTGAAGATCCATCATCTGAATATTGCTCGTAGTAAGTGATAGGTCATCCTCCGTTATCATCAGGGATTTGCCAAGCAATTTCAATCTGGGTACTTGATGAACTAATCTTTTCTAATGAGTCAAAGCCTGATGGAGCTTCACAAACGTGTACTGAAACACTTGGAGATGCTGCTGAGGCTCCATTAAAATTCAAGACTTCAACATAGTATTCATAAGTCTCTCCAGAATCTAGTGGGCCATGCTCATAAGATAAGACATTAGGATGTCCATAGCCATTATATATCACTTCAAATTCTCCGTTACCTCTGTCATCAGCACTGAGTCTATATCCAAGAACTGGAATGTCAGTAGAAGTTCCTTCGACCCAAGTAATCTTGACATGTGTTCTGTTCGAACCACTCAAATCATGTGTTGGTGCAATTGGAGTATTTGGTGCTCTTCCTGCTGCTGCATATACAATATCACTAAAGTCAGATGATCCTCTTCCGTTAACGGCTCTTATCTTGAATCCATATGAGTTCCCTCCTATAATTCCTGTGCTAAAGCTGTAAGTCATGGAAGAACCATCGTAGTTGGTATCTTGTGCGAAAGTAGACAAAGACACTGAGCTATTCGAGAAGTACAGTTCATAACCAGTCAAGTCTTCTCCTCCATTCTCAGTGACAGCAGTGAAGGTAAGGTCAATAGCAGTATTGCTAGCAGAACTCACAATAGGAACTTCAGGTCTTCCGGGAGTTGTTGAAGCAATTATTGAAATAGGATCACTCCACACACCTTCTCCTACTGAGTTGATTCCTCTATACCGAACTCTATATGACTTGCCTTTAACTATTCCATATGTAATTGTAGCCTTAAGAGCAAGTGTTCTATCTTCTGTGCTTCCTTGTATTGTTGTATAATCTCCGAGTGCGCCGTCATCTACTTGGAATTCGTATCCAGTAATACTTGATCCTCCATTTTCAGGTGAAATTATTTCATTTGCTTGAACAACAATCTTTGTATCAGAGGTTTCATCAGTCACTTCAGAAGGTGCAGAAGTAGGCTTAGTTGGAGTTTCAGCTAAGACATATTGTACGGTCTTACTCGTAGTAGATCCTTCGCTATTATAAGCAGTCACTCTAAATCTTATCCAACTTCCAGTAAGAGTTCCTGAAAGAGTAACTATCTTAGTAAGTGTCTCTGGACTTGTGTTCAAGGCAGTATCAACTTCTGTGGTGACAGCTCCTCCAGTTCCAGTATCAGTTAGTAGGCTATAACCTG
Organism: Euplotes focardii; assembly: GCA_001880345.2. Classification (NCBI taxonomy): domain Eukaryota; phylum Ciliophora; class Spirotrichea; order Euplotida; family Euplotidae; genus Euplotes; species Euplotes focardii. Next base: position 21,176 of record MJUV02000001.1, read on the forward strand.
TCATAGAGCATCCTCCATCTGAAGTTGGTGGCTCCCAAGTTAATGTCATTGTTGTAGTAGTAGAAGTCACTCTTGTTGGAGCTTCAGGCTGGGAAGGTGCATTACAAGCATAAACATTCAAAGCAGGGCTTAGTGTTCCTTCACCATTCAAGTTCAATGCTAATACCTTGAAACTATACAGATCTCCTTGTATTAAATCTAAACTATAAGTATGTATCTTATTAAGTACATTATACTCGCCATCATAGATTTGTATATACTCGTCAGCATTATGAGAAACATATAACTTATAATTATTAATATCTACTTCTGTTGCAGTTGCCGTAACCCATTCAACAGTAATGTGAGTTGAGTTCGACGAAGCTTCAACTTTAGTTGGTGCAATCATTGCAGAAGGTAGACTAGCAGCCGCATAACGAGCTTCAGAGCTGTACTCTGAATAATCAATTCCATTCTGAGCTCTGATCTTGAAAGTGTAGATGTCCCCGGGAAGGATTGAATGAAGAGAATTAGTTACATCATAAGTAGATGGCAAAGTAGTCATACTGATAATATTGGTAAATACTGATCCATCTATTCCATTATTCATCCATAGTTCATAGAGAGTTATCTCAGAGCCTTGGTTATCTAAGCTTTCGAATAAATTTAGTGTGATAAGAGCACTGTTAGAACTGCTAAGTGTTGGCTCAGGTGGCGCATCAGGGTTTGTCGCTGCTTTTGCTACTAAGTTATTTGAGAAGTCAGACCAGCCAACTGTATTTCCAACTCTGTACCTGATTCTATAGTTTTTACCTCTAGAGATTCCTTCCATTATAGTATGAGTCCTTTGAAGAGAGCGAGTTGTGTATCCAGCAATATTAGTAAAATCACCACCTTCTCCATCATCGATCTGAAGGTTATAAGTCACAATAGGATCATTTCCATTATTAATTACTTCTCCTAGTTCAACAGTAATCTTAGTGGTATTGGTAGAACTCTGAATCAGAGTCGGAGCACTGGTAGGTGCACCAGGAGTTCCTGCCAACTTAATACTCAATGAATGAGATAATGTACTTGTTTCCTCTGTGAATACCTCTACTTTAATCAAGAAGGTTAAACCTTCAGGACTAGCAGGGAATGAAGCAATGGTTCCAGTTCTTAATGAAGGATTTGTTCTAATTGCAGGATCATTTGTAGGTGTAACTTCAGTGGTTGGTTCAGTCAGATCACCATCATTCCTGAATATGGCATAACCAGTAACAGGACATCCTCCGTTGTCAGTAGGTTCTCTCCAGTTGATAACTATTGATGAGACTCCACTTGTGCCTGTAGGATCTTCGAATCCGCTTGGAATCATGCATGATCTAAAAGTATAGACTGAGCTATCAGTTCCTGCTCCATTGAAGCCAACAGTCTTTACCTTGAATTTGTATTCCTCTCCAGTCTCGAGTCCAGTAACAATTCAACTTAGAGTCTGAGCACTCTCAGATCCATCATAGACTACTTCAAAGTTACCGCTACCTGATCTGGCCATTGTGACAATATATCCGTATATAGTTTTGCCTGTCTCAGAGACTTTACTCCATTCCAATGCAATAGAAGTTTTAGTTGATGTGGACATAGTCTTCGTAAGAGAAGAAGGTGCAGATGGTAATGCTGAAGCAGCAAACATACCTAAGGTACTCATCCCTGATTCACCTGCTTCATTTACTGCAGAAATTCCAATTCTATAGATAGAACCTGGATTCAAACTTGAAATCGTGTAGGTTACATCACCTGAAGTTGAGGTTCCATGTGTGGTATAGACTTCTGAGACGAAGTCACCGCTATCGATCAACACTTTGTATGAAGTCACATGGGAACCATTATCACTTTCGACTGTATTGATGTATATTGTAATGCTTCCAGCTGAAACTGAGCTCAAAGTAGGAGGTGGGGGAGTTGAAGGAGTACCAGCAACAAGGAGATATGCAATATCACTCCAATCACTCCATCCAACTTTGTTCTTTGCTCTATATCGAGCACGGTATCTCGTACCGGTAGCTAATGATTCATCTTCAATACTATGTACAAGGGTAAGTGTATGTGAATCATCTCCTCCAGCGACTGTTATGAACCCATTCTCATTCTTTAAATCAACTTGGAGTTCGTAAGTAACAATTGTAGATCCACCATTACTTGGAGCAGTCATTGTGATTGTAAGATCTGATCCATTAGATTCTGAAGTAGCAACTGCTGGTGTATCTGGAGTGGAAGCCAACATGAAAGACACTGTGTCTGAGTCTGCACTTCCTGCGTTATTGAATCCTTTAATGTAGATCTGGTATACAGAACCAACTGTCTGAGAAGATAAATCAATAGTATATTTGGTAAGGAATGGTTTATTGTTGATATTTGAGGCATCATATTCTGCGAAAGTTCCACTTTCAACTGCCCAATACATACCATATCCTGTAATTCTACATCCTCCGTTACTTTCAGGTTCTGCCCATTGTACTGTAACTGTGGTCTGTGTGACAGCCACAATTGTTGGAGCTGGGAAGTTAGAAGGAATTGTGCAAGAAGTCAGAGAGGCAATATTAGAATCTAATCCATCACCATTAATGTTAGTTGCCCTAACTCTGAATCTATAAGTCAAATCAACATCTGCACTTGTGAACAAGTATTCTCTAATTCCTGGTGAGTTTGATCCATCAAAGACAATTGAGAAGTCATCTAATCTTCCAGAGTCTGCGTACAGTTTATATCCTTGAATTGTTAAAGTATCTCCTGAGACTTCATTCCATTTAACTAAAATTGTATTTTCAGAAGATCCATCTAGATCTTTAGAAGGAGCGTCTGGCTTAGATGGGAAATCTCCTAATGCTACTAATAGTACTTCTGAATAATCACTCATAACTATATCAACATTGATAGCTGATAGTCTGACCCTGTAAAGAGTACCTGGTGTTCCAAGTTCAGTTGAGCCTAAAGTATATGACATTGTAGTTCCAGCAAAGCCTGTCACAATTGAGAAGGAAGAAACCAAGTTATCACCAGCATCAATCTCTAATTGATATTTCTGTATAGCAATACCATTATCATCTGGGCTCTCTTCAAATAAGAGAACTATCTGTGTGTCACTTCCTGAGCTAAAGGTCGGCTGTGGAGGAGTGGCTGGTTTAGAAGATGGTGTGATATAAGATGCTTCAGAGTAATCACTCCAACCTGCTGCATTCCTAACCCGATATCTAAATCTATAAGAACGTCCTCTAACAACATCTGAGGTAATGTATGAGGTTTCATGGCTAGAGCAGAATACCTCGACGAAGACTCCACCTAATCCATTGTCCATTTCTAAACAATATTCGAGTAATGTTGCTCCTCCTGTGTCAGTGTTTGTATTTTCATAGTCAACTTTTATCTGTTCTGTGCTTGTTACATCTGAATCAGAACTTGGCTTAGGAGTTGGAGCTGCAGGGAGATCTGCAAGGACGAAGCTAGTGGCACTGGAGGATACAGTTCCAATAGTGTTAGTGGCAGTCACAGCTAGTCTAAAGGTCTTACCTTGATCTAGTAAAGTCAGAGTATCGGTATAACTAAGACTTCCATCAGTAACAGTTGTGACTAAAATAGTTAAGTCTGATCCAGCACCGTCATCTCTATAGATCTTAAGACTGGTTAGAAGACAACCTCCGTTACTGGAAGCACTACTCCATCGTAGAGTGTAGCTAGCCCCGGAAATACTAGTGATTGTTGGTCTTTCAAGACCTGAAGGAGATACACAAGCAGAGATGGTTAATGCTGAAGTCTCAGTACCTGCGCCATTAATATCGACAGCTTGGACCTTATAGCGATAGTCTCTTCCTGGTTCTAAGTTCTCCGCTGTGTATGTGAGTACTTGAGGATTAGTCTCTCCGTTATAAACAGTTGAAAAGTCTCCTCCTAATCCGTCATCCATTTGGACAATATATCCTAAGATAGGCAGATCTGCGGTTGTTACTTCATCCCACTTAATAGTTTTAATGCTTGGGTCTGTGCTTGTAGAGGAGTCTACTAGATTTGATGGGGCTGGAGGTATAGCACCAGCTCCGACTGTAAGTTCAGTTGAATAATCAGAATCTCCAAAGGCATTGTTGGCAATATAAGAGATCTTGTAAATAGTTCCAGTTACTATATAAGCAGGAATATCTGTAGTATCGAATGTGTAAGTAGAAGAGCTTCCATCATAAGCGGCTACTTGAGTAAAGGCAGAGAATGAATCAGTCTCTCCTCCAATGAATAATTTGTTAGTGATTACAGGACTTCCTCCATCATCAAATGTCTGAGTCATTCCAATAACTAGAGATGTAGAAGTACGACTTGTCAGAGAAGGTTTATCTGGGAAATCTGGTATGGTAGCAGCAGTAATAAATGAAATAGGTGAGAACTCTGACCATCCAGCTGCATTCTGAGCCCTGTATCTGAATCTATGGTATTTTCCCTTAGTAATATCTTGAGTAGCGATATACTCAGTGTCTAGGTAAGCTCTATCAAATCCAACAAGGGAAATCCATTCTGTAGATTCAGGAAGGCTAATTTGTAGTTCATATGAAGTTATAGCTGAGCCTCCTGTGATACTAACTGCAGTCCAAGTTACTCCTATCTGGAAAGCATTTGTATTACTTGCATCAAGAATAGGTCCATTAGAAGGAGTAGCTGGCTCACTTGCTAAGACAACAGAAACTATTGAACTAAGTATATCTCCAACATCGTTGAATGCTTGCAATCTGAATCTGAATGACTTTCCTGTTTCTAAAGCAGTAAATGTCTTAGTGAATCTTCTTAAGTATGGTTTGTTATTGATATCTATAGCATCTGTTTCAGCTAAAGTTCCACCATTTCCATTATCTATCAATAGACTATATCCAGTTGTGCTTCATCCTCCGGTAAAATTAGGTGGAGACCAAGATAAAGTAATTGTTGTCTCTGTTACGGATTCTATTGTCGGTGTATCTAAACCTGTTGGTGCTTCACATGATACAAATATAGCTTCATCGCTTAGATCGCCTATACCATTGAAGTTAATAGCTTGAACTTTAAAGCCATATGATTTTCCTGATGTTAATAATAAAGCATTATAAGTTAATCTAATAGGATTAGCAGAACCATCATAGATAAGTTTGTAATTTCCACTATCACTAATATCAGCCATGTATACATAATAACCAGTTACATCTTCTACATCAGTAAGGTCAGTCCATAAGACTTGAATACTGGTTTGAGAGCTTGATGACTGATCTTTAGTCACAGCATTAGGCTTAGAAGGAAGACTAGCAATAGATAAAACAACTTCACTTGAAGGATCTGATGTTCCAAAATCATTTGTGCAGTAAATCCTAAATCTGTACTTTTCATGAGCAATTACAAGTGCTGAAGCAACAGTTACAGTGTGACTCATTGAGTTGTCTGTGTAAGTAGTGACTGGGTTCCAACTTAATGTAGCAAATCCAGAATACTGAAGAGTATAGCTGGTAATGATAGAACCACCATCACTAGAAGGCGGATTAAAGCTCAAAGTCACTGATGTATCATCACTTGATACGTATTTTGGAGCAGAAGGTTGAGAAGGTGCTTCAGCAGCAACCAGATATCCTATGTCTGATAAACTTCCTGCACCGTTTAGGTTAAAGGCTCTGTATCTGAACTCATAAGTTTCACCCTTTGTAAGGTCTTCAGATATAATGAAAGTGTTAGTCAATGAAGGATCATCTTCGCTTCCAGTTAGAGATTCCCAACTTGAAGTATTCTTATTATACATTTGTAATTCATAAGATGTGATCTCAGAACCTCCATTGTCACCTATGGCTAAGGCAGCATAATCTACTTTGATCTGTGAGCCAGAGGTTTCAGAGATGTCTGATGTTGGTGCACTTGAAGGTTGATTCGGAGTGGCAGCCACAACGAAAGTTACAACATCTGAAGAAACAACTGTAATTGTTGTTGCTTGAAGTTGGAATTTGAATGATTTGGAAGTATCAAGAGCTGTAAAGGATACTGTATGCTCTTTCTTAGATGGCTCCCCTGTGAAATCTGAAGTGTCTATAACAGTTGTGACTAGGGCAGCAGATCCAGTTCCATCGTCTCTAAGCAAAGTATATTCGAGTACAGGGCATCCACCATCATCTTCAGGTGCTGTCCATTGTAAAGTTAATGAAGTTTCAGTTGAGGACATTAAAGAAGGAGCATTTAATCCAGTAGGACTTGAACAGAAAGTTGCTGTTATAGCATCACTTAACTCACTTGCTCCGTTGAAGTTCAAAGCTGCGATTTTGAAGTTATAGTCTAATCCTCTTGTTAATCCATTGGCAGTATAAGATCTTACATTTGGGAAATTAAATCCGTCATAGATAATTGTGTAATCTCCACCGTAGCCATCGTCCATATAGAGTTGATATCCAATAACAGCAAGGTCTTTATCTGAGCTTGCACTCCATTCCATTGTTATGGTTGTGGCATCTAATGAACTCACAGTTGGAACAGCTGGTTTATCAGGGAAGTCACTAACTCCTGCGTCTATCGTATCTGAGAAATCACTTTCATCAACTTCGTTAACAGCCTTATGCTTGAACTTGTAGATTGAGCCAGCTGATAGAAGTCCACTGGCTACAGTAATGACTGCATTAGAAGATGGTTCTCCATTGAATGTGCCTACTTGTGTGTATGTGTTCGAACTTCCACCTCCATTTACGTATAAGTCATGACGAGTTACAGGAGATCCCTTCACATCGCTTGTGGGAGGGATATACAAAGTAATTGATATAGAATCTGCAGTTACGAAGGTAGGTGCTGAAGGTCTAGAAGGTCTAGCAGCTGCCTTTATGTAAGTAATAGGAGAGTAATCAGACCATCCTGCAATGTTCTTAGCTCGATATCTGAATCTGTACATTACTCCACTCTCAATTCCAACAGCGATTGTATAAGTTGTGGAGAGAGTATTAAGAGTTTCTCCTTCCAAAGATGTAAAGCTGCCTCCAATTCCATTATCCATTTCAATGCTATAGCTGAGGATTGTACTACCTCCATTATTAGCGGATAGCAAGGCCTGGTAGTCAACTTTGATTTGAGTGTCATCAGTTACTGTAGCGTCTGAAGTAGGTCCAACAGAAGGCGTATCAGGAACTGAAGCAAGAATCACACTTAAGTGAGATGAATCAGTTGAACCTGCAGCATTTGTAGCTCTTAACTTGAATCTAAATGTTGATCCAGCTGGTGAAAGAGTTGTAATAGTATACTCTCTTAAAGATGGCTTATTGTTCACAGAGCTTGAATCTACTTCTATCGCAATTGAGCCACCACTCCCATCATCTTTGAAGATTGAGTAGGAGGTTATTGGTCATCCATTATCTTGAGGTTCAGTCCATGCAATGCTTACTGAAGTCTTTGAACTAGAGATTAGTGTTGGAGTAGCAAAAGCTTCTGGCTTCAGACAAGCATAGATCTCAATAGAGTCACTTTGTATAGATTCACCGTTGATGTTCAATGCGCTAATTGAGAATCTATATGCGATTCCAGTGGTTAGTCCACCTAAAGCATATTGTAAAGTGTTTGGTTTAGTAGATCCATCATAAATTTGAGTTAGGCTTCCTCCTGATCCACCATCTCCATACAAATAATAGCCACTGATTGGAGTATCATATACTTCTGTAGCTGCAGTCCATCCAATAGTAATAGAAGTAAGGGTACTCTCAGTCTCAACTTTAGAAGGTGAACTTGGTTGATTGGGGAAACTTCCTAAAGCAGCACGAGTCTCTTCTGAATTCTCTGAGGATCCAAACTCATTGTCTGCAACTAAGTAGAATCTGTATGTTTGTCCTAGAGTTAGTGAATGTGAAGATAAGAGAACTTCATAGTACAAATCAGTACCAGTATTGATTAAGGAAGGAGTGGAAGTAGCTGATACTTCGTCCATGTACAAGCGATATTGTGTTACATCGGCTCCTCCATTATCACTCGGTGGGACAAACCCTAGATATATCTTTGTAGAATCAGAACTTGCAGCTACATAAATCGGTGCAGGTGGTTTACTTGGAACAGTAGCTGCCTTCAATAGAATTGTGTCACTGAACTCACCCCAGCCGTTAGCATTCTCAGCTCTGTACCTAACTCGATATTCTTCACCTCTTGAAATCCCACTTGTGAAAGTCAATGAAGGTGAGAGGGTGTAGTATGAAGTGAAATCACCATTATTTCCGTCATCAATTTGTACTTCATACCTTGTAATTGGTGAACCTCCGTTCAATGTATCATCAAATACTGCAATATTTACTTTAAGTCTTTCAGTGTTAGTCACAGAGGTATCAGATTGTGGTTCTGTAGTTGGTTTACTAGGCAATGATGCAAGAGCAATCTTTGTGGTCTGAGATTCGATATATCCAGCTTCGTTAATTGTTCTAACAGAGAATGTATAAATATCTCCAACGATAGTAGCTGGGCCACTTGGATCTGGATCAGTAAATGTGACTGTGGCAGAGTTTATGGAAGGATCGTTACTGGCAACTGAAGTAATCTTAGTTGTTGGAATACCAGTAGAACCATTATCAACATAGACTTCAAATCCTGTTACAGGACAGCCTCCATCTGTTGTTGGAGAGTCCCATGAAAGACTAATTGTTAAAGCAGTTTTATCTGAGCTCATGTATCGTGGAGCAGCAAGCCCAGCAGGTACATCACATGCATAAAGACTAGTCGCTGTAGATGCAGTACTATATCCATTTGAATTGATTGCTTGCACAGTGAAGCGGTAAGGGAGACCTGTAGTTAATCCTCCAATTGTGTATTCAGTTAAGTCAGGTCTATTAGTTCCAATATATACTTGAGTGTATTCTCCTAGCTTTCCATCATCCATGTTTAGAACATATCCAGTTACCGATAAAGGAGCACTAACAGCAGTCCACTTAACTGTGATGGATGTTGTAGTTGTAGTACAGTCAGCAGGATCAATAGCAGTTGGTTGAGAAGGAACATCTCCAAATGCAATATAAGCTTCATCTGAAGGTTCGCTATTACCTATTTCGTTTTGAACAACTACCCTAAATCTATAAGTACTTCCAACTGTATAATCAACTCCAGCGGAATCTGAGTAAACTAGTGATGAAGGAGTTGTAGTCTGGATTAGATCGAAAGAGGAAGTTAAATCAACATATCTGTAGAGATGATAGTACATAATAGCCGAACCACCGTTATCAGTAGAAGGCTGGATGTCAAGGTATAATGTGTTTGAACTGAAACTACTAAAGGTTGGCTTAGGAGGAGAGTGTGGTACATTTGCAGCAAGTATGAAGCTAATTGGGGAGTATTCACTAAATCCAATAGCATTCTTGACTCTGTATCTAAGCCTATACTCACGTCCTTTCTCGATATCAGAGGTGACAGTGTAAGCAGTGAGAAGACTGTTGGAAGTATACCCAACTAATTTCTTGAAGCTTCCTCCTTGTCCATCATCTATCTCGAGTGAATATGATAAGATTGGACTTCCACCATTGCTTGGAGGGCTAGTGGCTCCATATGTAACACTGATTTGATCGGATGTAGTAGTGGTATCTACCTTAACAGGTCCAAGACTTGGTGTGTCAGGGGTACTTGCAAGGACTAAGGCAACAGCTCCACTGTCAGCTTCTAGTCCTCCGCTATTAAAGGCAATAACTTTAATTCTGAATGTCTTACCAATATCATCACCACCAGAATGAAAGTTTGAGATTGTAACTCCATCAAGAGATGGATTATCTCTAACCGTAGCATCACTAGGTGAGTTAACTTCTGTTGTGATAAGTCCTTCTGCTCCATCGTCCCTGAATACAGCATAACTCGAAAGAGAGCAACCTCCGTTATCTGAAGGAGCTTTCCATTGAATTTGAATACTTGTGGAAGTCTGTAATATAGAAACTGGGCTATCAAATCCTGAAGGACTTGTACATGCATGGAAAGAAGCAATAGAGCTCTCTGGTCCTTCTTCGTTATATCCTGCAGCTCTTACTGTAAATCTATAGTTCATGCCTGTGTTTAATCCAGTCTTAAGGAAATGAAGAGTACTTGGCTCGAAAACTCCAGAGAAGATATCAGTGAATGCTCCTCCCTCTCCATCATCCATTGAGAGGATGTAACCTCTAATCGTGGCATCTGGATCTGACACTGCTGTCCAATGAATGTATAGTGATGTCTTACTAGACTGATCACGATCTACTTGAGGTGCAGCAAGCTGAAGAGGAGTAGTTGAAGTTTCTATCGTGATCGGATTACTTTGTTCAGATGGTCCATAAGCATTTGTTGCTACATAAGCAAACCTGTAAGTAGTCAATGGAGTTAACCCGGTAACAATGTAAGTACTCTCTCCTGCATAAGCAGTTATTTCAACATTAACGTCACTTGTACGGTTACCAGAGTCTCTGTAAAGATTAGTTGCTGTGATCTTAGATCCACCATTATCATAAGTGTTCGTTAAACTCAAAGTAATAGTTTCATTTGTAGCAGAAACATAAATTGGTGTTTGTGGTGAGTCAGGTACGTGTGCTGCTTGGATTCTGCCAATAGGACTCCACTCACTTACTCCAACTGAACTGACTGCTCTATATCTAAATGCGTAATAGGTTCCTTTAATAATGTCTTTAGTAATAGTGAAAGATAATGCTAGGGATTCTGGTTCAACTCCACTTATATTGACAAAGTTGTTGAGGCTAAGTGATCCCATCTGAAGTTCATAGCTAGTTATGGAAGCACCACCGTTATTTGTAACAGCATTATAAGCAACGCTGATCTGAGTTCCATCTGTGGTACCTGTGACAACTATTGGAGCATTAGTTGGTGTGTCTGGGATACTAGCGAGTAAGTATGGTGCTGATACTTCACTATCTCCAAATGTTTGTACATTGATTGCTTTAACATAGAATGCAAATGTATCTCCAGCAGTAGCTCCCGTAGGGAACGTTGTTCATTCAAATACTCTATTGAAAGGATCGTTACGAGTGTGAGTAGCAATCGGATTAACTTCAGTCCATGTAATACCAGTTCCATCTGCATCTCTGTAAATAGCATAGTCTTGAACTGCACAACCTCCATCGTTTGTAGGAGGATCCCACTCAATATTAATTACACTTGATGTGGTACTTACTAATCTAGGAGCACTAAAGTCACTTGGTTTACCACATGCATATGCTGAAAGGATTGTAGAAGTTAAGCTCTTTCCATTGAAGTTATGACTATAAACTCTGAATTCATAATATTCTCCTTCGTTAAGTCCTTCAGCTATGTAACTTAATGTGTCTGGGTCAGACTGACCTGCATACACAGTTGTGAAAGGATCAGCCCCTTGTCTCATCTGTAAAGTGTATCCAAGGATTAATAGAGTTCCATCATTAGCTTGATTCCATGTTAGTGCGATCTTTCCTTGACCTGACTCTTCAATATTTAAAGCTAAACCAGTCACAGTTTCTGCTTGGTTTCCTAGTCCAATTCTTAATGCTTCAGACACTTCACTTGATCCAATAATAGATTTGGCTAACCATCTTACTCTGTAGATATCTCCTGGAGTTAAGCCATCACCTGTTCCTATGGAATGTGTTCCAGTACTTCCAGTAAAGTTTCCAAAGCTTGTGAATACAGTATTAAGACTTCCTCCATCAATGTACAATTCATAATTAATGATCTTTGAACCACCAGTGTCTGAAGGAGAAGTTAGAGTGATAGTGAATTGAGTGTCATCAACAGAAGTCAAAGAAGGTATAGCAGGCTGATCTGGGACGTCAGCTGCGACTAAGTATCCAATATCACTGAATTCACTCCATCCATCAATATTCTTAGCTTTCCATTTATATCTATAAGTAACTCCATTAGTCAGCCCAGTGTCAAGATAAGAAGTTGCTAATACACTCTCTTGAGTATATAATGTTTGGAAATCTCCGCCAAGCCCATTATCTCTGTATATTTGGTAGCCGAGGATATCTGATCCTCCGTTCTGAAGGGTTGTTAATCCTGTGATTACAACTCCAATCTGGTTCTTCCCAGAAGATGTATAGTCTTGTGTAGGGACTGAGGTCGGAGTGTCTGGCACAGCAGCCAGTATTATAGAGACAGTCTCACTCTCTATTGTATCTATTTCATTTGAGACTTGAAGTTTGAAGATGTGAGCAACTCCCACATCAGTGAGGCCTGTGACTGTCCAACTTGTGATGTAAGGCTTATTCTGAATCCCTGCTTGATCAACTTCATCATAACTTGTAGTTCCTGAATTATACATGAAAAGTCCATAGGTTGTAATTGGACAACCTCCGTAATCCTCTGGTTCAGACCATTGTAAAGAGATTGTGCTTGTAGTTGCAGAGACATATTCGGGAGGTGATAGACCAGAAGGAGGTGTACATACAAGCCATCTATCTTCGTTACTTGCTTCACCAAGACCATTAGAGTTCTTTGCTATAAGATAGAAACTATAGTATTGACCAGTGGTTAAACCAGTGATGTTAGCAGCTAAAGTATCTGGTTGATTGAATCCATCATAAACTAGTGCAAAGTTACTTCCTTCTCCAGTTGCACTCATGTATAGGCCGTAGCCTTCTACGTCTAAAGTCTGGCTTGACAAAGCAGTCCAGTATATATACAATGATTCTTGAGTACTAAATACTCTATTCAGCTGTGGAGCTGATGGCTGACTGGGTAAAGGTCCAAACGCAACAGTTGTTAAATCACTTGCAGGTCCTTCACCTAGAGAATTCTCAGCTTTGAAGTAGAACCTGTATGATAGTCCAGTTAACATTAATGTTTCTGTTGCATTGTCAATTTCAAATTCCATATCTGCTCCTAAATAAGAACTAATCTCTGTGAAGGTATTGCCCAAACTTCCATCATCACGGTAGAGGTGATATCTTACAAGTGGCAATCCACCATTCTCTACGACAGGTTTAAAGCTGAGAGTAATGGTTGTATCTGTGCTCGAAACATAAGTTGGGCCAGGAGGCTTTCCTGGTAATTCTCCAGTCATAGCTACTGTTTCAGGAGATAAGTCACTAATTCCAACTCTATTGATAGCCACAACTCTGTAGCCATAACTTATGCCTGAAAGCAAGTTAGTGTCCATGTAAGAAATTACTATAGGATTAGATGAGCCATCATAAGCAAGTATACTTCCTCCTGAAGCTTTGTTAAATCTATACAATTGGTAGCCGAGAATAACAGATCCTCCATCACTAATAAGAGTCCATGACACTGTAATAGAATCCTTGGTGGTTGCCTCAACTGTTGGAGCAGTACTCATAGTTGGTACAGAAGCAAGGATAAAGGTAGACCTAACGCTAAAGCTTCCCTCACCTCTAAGTGTGCTATAAGCTCTAATTTTATATTGGACATCATCTGTTCCAGTTATGCCTGAGTGTGTGTATTCTAAAGTGTTGATGTCAGTAGTTGTTAAAAGAGCCCAAGAAGCTTCAGAGTCAGTCACACGTTTATGATAGATTTGATAGTTTGAGATCACACCACCACCTGAATCAGTTGGAGGAGTCCATTTGAATGTGACGGAAGTTGTAGCGGAAGAAACCAGTTCTGGATCTCCTGGAACTCCTGGAATATCAGCACAGTAGAATGTTCCATAACTACTTTGTGGAGACTCTCCAACTCTGTTCAAGGTAGAGACTACAAATCTGTATTGTTGGCCTGCGGATAGACTTCCTTGTGTGAGTGACAAGACTGAAGGGAAAGATGATCCATCGTAAATTAAGCTAACTTGGTCAGAAGTAAAATCATTCATGTATACCTTATAGCCTGTTATTGAAGCTCCTCCAGTCTCTGTAGGTGGACTCCATGCAATAGAGATAGAAGTATTGGTAGATGTTTCAAACACAGGTGCTGCAGGGGCATCCGGCAGACTAGCTGCGGCTAAGTGCACAACATTGGATACTTCTCCTGTACTTATTACATTTTCAGCCTGGATCTTAATTCCGTATTCTGCACCTTCAGTCAATCCAGTGAATTGATATTCTAAAGTACTAAAGCTAGTATGGTTCACTGGTGTGCCAAAGATTCCATCTCCTTGATCATCGATGTAAATAAGATAGTTAGTTAAAGGTAGTCCAGAGATAGATTCTAAATCATCCCATTGAATTGTTATAGTTCCTGTGGTGAGTGTTCCTTTAGAAGAAGATTTCAAGGATGGATCATTTGCTTTTCCTGGAGCAGCACCAACTATCCATGAAGCATCAGTATTAGAACTAGTATGGGCTGCGTTAGTTGAGAATAGTCTGAAGATGTACTCTCTTCCAGCTATTAAACTAGTCTCATTATGTAAGATCTGCTCTGCTGAAACATTGCCGATTAGTTTAAATGGACTTCCCGAAATTCCTTCATCTCTGTAAAGTAGATATCCTGTGATATCACTACTTCCATCACTAGCACCAGGAGTGAACTTGATGTATAAAGAGTTCATTTCACGAGATTCCAAGCTTAGTGAGGGAGCATCTGGGGCATCAGCTGCAACGATGTTAATGTCTGCTGCGTATTCTCCTTTGCCTAAAGAGTTCTGTGCTGCAACTTTGAAGCTAAATGTCTTGCCTTCATCACCAGGTGAGAGGGTCTTAGTATATTCAAGAACAGTAACACTTGTATCAGCTCCGTACACTAAGTCTGCACTATCTTCATTAACGATATAATTAGCGATTGCTAAGCCTCCTTTGTCTTCAGGAGCATCCCACAATATCTTTATGGAAGTTGTTGACTGGGTAGCAATCCTAACATTCAGAGGTGCGGAGGGATAAGATCCTGCGATTCCTACAAGTGGATCAGACTCTATGCCACTTCCAGCTGCATTCACTGCAACTACTTTGTAAGTGTAAGATCCTCCTTCATTAAGTCCAATGTCTGTGTATTTAATATTAAGTCCATTGTAAATTTCATAGAAAACTCCAAGACCGTTGTCTTTATATAGAATATAGTTTGTCATAAGTGAGCCATTATCTCCTGGTTCTGTCCATTCCATTGTGACGGTTCCTTTCACTAGTGAAGTTAAGTCTTGAGTCAGAGAAGCAACCTTATCAGGGACTATAGCTGCAATTACGCTCAACTCAGGTGAGAAATTCAGTGTTGATCCAAGAGGATTTGTAGTATAGATTTCATTATAAGCAGCAATCCTAAACTGATAAGTTGCTCCTTGGGTAAGTCCTGTGAATGTATGTGTTAGAGGACTTGATGCAAGTATTTGTACTCCTGGTTCAATAAATTCAGTGTCAAAACCACTATTGGTTTGTAAGTAATATCCTAAGACAGCTGAACCTCCGTTAAGGCTTGAGCTGGTAGCTGTCCAAGTTAGAGCTAAATCAGCAGTGGAAGCACCAAGAGTAACAGATGAAAGGGTAGGTGCTTCAGTCATTGCATAAGGCACAGTTCCACAATAGATTTGAGTAGAACTACTTGCAGAAGAGTATCCGACTCGATTTCTAGCATAGATTCTGAAGTTGTAAGGTGACCCAGCTGTTAATCCTTCAAATCTCCAAGTTAGTGTATTAGGATCACTTCCGCCATCATAGCCTACAGTCCAAGCTCCAAGACTCTCTTGAAGTTCTACTTTATATCCTAAGATTTCTGAACCTCCAACATCAGTAGGAGCTTGCCAGCTAATTGTAATATAAGGAGAGAGGTTATTAGTTGAATCTCCGCTTCTCTCAACAAAGATTGATGCTTCAGGAGCTGTTGGAACTTCTGCAAATTCTACAGTGAGGACATCACTATAATCTGAGTATCCAACTATATTCTGAACTCTCATCCTTAATCTAAGAACAGTTCCTGGTGTTATTCCTGTCAATGCTTTACTAGTATCAGTGGGTGAAGAGTTAATCACAGAGAATTCTCCACCTTCACCATCGTCTGCTTCAAGGTAATATATTGGGTCACTGGTAGAATATCCTTTCTCATCATTAGTAGACAATAATGTCCAGCTAACAGTAGCACTACTCCTAGTAATAGAACTTGCGGTAAGTGTGGGAGTCGTAGTTGGAAGAACTGAAGTAGAGAAGGCTGTTGAAGCACTTGTAGCTCCTGTATTAGCAATAAAGTAGTCAGTGATGAAATTATTAGCAATAATTTCTACTGTATAAGCTACTCCAGCTTCAATACTTGTGACAGTATTATAATCAAATTCTAAAGCATCTATAATTGTATGTGTCTGTACTGTAGAATCAGATGTCTTTGTAATAGAAAGAGTGTAGGATGTGATCGCAGCACCTCCTCAATCGAATGGTTCAGTCCAAGTGATGTAAACTTCTGTTGGATATTTTACATCCACACTTGGCTTTCCAGGAGTTGAAGGTGAAGTTCCGGCCATCATCTCACTCGATGAGCTTTGTCCAGATTCGTTAATAATGTTTGATGCTGAGAGCTTGAAGTTATACAAGATTCCCGATTTAAGATAGAGGACAGTGTATGTCAGAGAGGTTGTTTGGGCGATTAATGTGTATTCCAAATCACCTGACTTCTTCATATAAAGATTGTAATTCGTTATGGTAATAGGGTTTGCTGATGTACCTCCAGTATCTTCAGCTGAGATAGCAGACCAATCAACAACAATACTATTCCTAGTCACAGAAGAGAAGGTGACAGCAGCTGGAGAAGTCGGTGCTACTCCTGCATAAGCTTCAAGTGGGTCACTCAAGTATCCTGAATCTCCGAAAGATGTTATTGCTTTAATGTTGATCTCGTATTTTAATCCTGGAGTTAGGCCTGTGAGAGTATGACTGAATGCATCACTTAAAGTAGTCGTAGAAGTGGTTGCGCCATCGTAATGTGTTACAACATACTCTGTTATTGGGCTTCCACCAGTTGAGCTAGGTGCATCCCATTCAATATGAATTGAAGTTCTGTATCATGTAGAAGATTGTCTAAGGTTCTGAGGCTTCTCTGGATTAACAGCAGTAGTAAAGGAGCTCACTTCGCTATATAAGAGTTCATCTCCATCAAATAGGTTTCCTGAGTCATAAACATAATTCCTGCCTGCGTATTTGACTCTATAAGTTCTGCCTGCAGTGAGGCCATTTACAGTTAGAGTAGATTGCATAGAATCTGAAATAGTCTTAAATGATTCATCATCTCCTAACCCATTATCCATCATTACATCATAGCCAGTTATGGCTGATCCTCCATTGCTTCCAACTGGGATAGTTGTTAAGCTAATAGTTACTGAACTCGTAGAATAGCTAGAAATGGTAGGAGGATTGATTGGCTTATTTGGTAGATCAGCTGCAATTATCTTGATTGGATTTGTAACTAAGCTTTCACCTATTACGTTCACAGCCGATATTTTAAATGAATAGAGAGTTCCTGCAGTTACTGATGATAGTTCATATTCTCTAATAGTCTCATCAGTTCTAGAAAGAGCACCAGTATCCTCTGCGTATTCTCCACTTCCTTCAGCTTTATAAACCCTATATCCATTAATAGGTAATCCTCCTGTATTTAGTGGAACATCCCAATCAATCTTAATTTGGGTACTTGAGCGACTAACTAACTTTAGGTTCAAAGGAGTATCAGGGTCTTCAGCTGCATAAATTGAGGTAGAGGCTGAACTAAGCTCTGACTCTCCAGCAGCATTGATTGACATGACTTTAAATAAGTATGTAAAGCCACTTTCTAGGTTAGAAATAGTGTAGAAGGTACTTAGACCTCTATAAGCTTCTGTGTATATATTTCCGTATTCAGGTTTCATCATCAATATGTAGTATTCAACATCAGCTGAACCATCTGCGGTAGGTACACTCCAAGAGACTGTTATAGAATAGGAAGTTCTAGCTATGAATGTAGGTGCAGTCATCCCTGAAGGAACAGTAATAGTTCTGATATTAATCACTGAAGATTTATCACTTTCATCAAAACTATTCGTAGCAGTTACTGCATAAGCATATTTACTTCCGGCACTAACAGCTGCATCTGTATATGTAAGCACTGAGCTAGTTGTTGTGGTTAGTAGAGAGAGTGAGGAAGTTGAATCACTCAGAGTCTGTCTGTAGACTTTATATCCAGTAATAATAGCCTTTCCTGTATCAAGAGGAGCTCCCCATGAGATATCAACTTGTGACTCACTGAAAGAGTCAACTTGAATATTAATTGGTGCTGTAGGAGCATCTACGATCTTGAAGGAGTAAGCTGAACTGTATCCTGACTCACCAACCATATTGGTTGCTTTGACTTTATAAATATATGTATTTCCTGCAACAAGATTATGAACAAGTGCACTTGTGGCTGATCCAAAGTAAACGACTTGATCGACTATTTCTCCACTTGCTTCATTGTATACTTCTTCAACGAGTGTATAGGCAAGGATAGCAGATCCTCCATCATCTACAGAGGCTACCCAAGACAATTCAAGACTTTGAGAAGTTCTAGACACTTCAGTGATCGCTCCTGGAACATCAGGTAATGCAGCAGCTCTGACAGTAATACTTTCACTTGGATCACTTTCTAATGTGTTGACAGCTGTCACCCAGAACTGATAGTCTCTATCTAATACTAAGCCTGTGACGATATAAGTAAGGGTTGCAGCACTGCCAGTTCCATCAAATGCAACAGTCTGTGTTGTAGTCAAAGTATCCTTCTGGTATAGTTTATAGCCTGTAATAGGAACACTTCCTGATTCACTAACTGGATTCCAACGTAACTCTATTGATGCTGTTGATACTCCAGTCTCAGAAGAGGTTACTCTTATTGGTGTCTCTGGTGTACCTGGCTTACTCATAGCAAATGCATAATGAGGATCGCTGTTCTCTCCTTCACCGACTGCATTGTAAGCTGCCACTCTAAACTCATACTCTAACCCTGGAGTTAGATTTGTGATTTCATATTCATCTATATCATTCACATTCAGCACAAAGTCGTTTGAAGTATATCTCTCGATATAATAGATCTTATATCCTAGTATTTCTAATTCTGTGGCTGGGGCGATTGTTAGCTTAGTCCAGTGAAGAGTCACATTCTCTCCACTCTGTACTGTATCAGTTGTATCAATAACAACTTTCGCTGGAAGAGATGCTGAGTAAAATTGTGAAATTGGTGAGTAATCTCCACCAATAATTGAACCACTCTTCGCTCTCACTCTGAACTTATATAACTTTGTGGAGGTAAGAGCTGGAACAGTGTAGGTAAGTTGGTTTCCATTGAATGCTAATATCCAATTCTCAATATTTGCAATTCCTGTTCCTTCTACTTCATCATAATAAAGTTGGTATTCTGTAATAGTAGAGCCTCCATCTTGGTAAGCAGGCTCCCACTCAACTTCGATAGTTGTAGCTGTGCTTGTTATTAAAGTCGGTCTTCCTGGCTGTCCAGGTGGTGCAGATGTATATCAAGTCACTTCACTACTATGAGTACCTTCTCCTGCTTTATTAATTGCATAGCCTTTAATTTGGTAGTTTCTTCTTGATGATAATCCACTTAGAATAGATTCGAAGTTAGAAGGATTGTATTGACCATTATAGGCAACTGTGTAATCATCTCCGTCTAATCCATCATTGATCAAAATAACATATCCTTCTATCACAGTACTAGAGGGAGCAGTTACTTCACTCCAAGTCACTGTGCATGTATCTCTTGTAGAGTCTGAGACTGTAAGGGTCGTTGCTGTTGGCTTATCTACTGAATAGTAAGTCCTTGACTGAGAAACAGCTCCTTCACCAATAGTTGATTCAGCAGAGATAGCGAAGGTATACCCAGTTCCTAATGTTAAAGAAGTAGCAGAATATGTATATGTAGTTGAACTCACAGATGATACAAGTATTCCATCTTGATAGACATGGTAATTAGAGATTGGTATATTGTAAGAGTTTGGACTTGCTTCCCAAGATATAGAAATAGAACTTGCTGTAGAAGCTATTAAGGCTGGAGGAACTAATGGTGCATCTGGTAGCTTTCCAATAATTGCCGTAAGGATAGGGCTTGCAGCACTCTTGCCAGCATCATTGAATGCATAGAATAGGAAACTGTACTCACTCCCTGTGTTTAGTCCTGTAACATTAGCATAGATCTTAGTTGGAACTGACTCTCCATCATACGCTAGAATTGTGGGGAAGGATCCATCTCCTTCATTTGAGTAGACTTGGTAACCAGTGATATCAATCGTGGATGTTGGTGCAGACCACACAAGTCTGATACTTGATTCTTCTCGAGAACTGACTGTAGGAACGGAGAGACTACTTGGAACATCTGATGCATATCCATAAACACTTGAGGAAGGTTCTCCATTTCCAACGGAATTAATTGCAACTACTCTAATAGAGTATTCAGTATTAGCAGTAAGCGTCAAGGTTGTTGTAGTTGCTTGGATTGTACTCGTATCTGTGAAACTCGGAGCACTAGTAATCTTGTACTGCACTTTATAGCCATCTAATGACTTTCCTCCATTACTTTCTGGTGCATCCCAACCAATAACAATTGATCCTAAAGATGTAGATGTAATCTCAACATTGAGAGGTTTAGATGGAACTCCAGCAGCAAGCTGACTTAGAGTAGCACTTGGAGTACTTTCACCTGCTCTGTTAATAGCCGTAACTCTGAATAAGTACTGAGCTGACTTAGTCAATCCAGAGACTGTATACTCAAGGATATCTGGTCTGCCATTTCCGTCATAAGCAACTAAGTAAGCGTCACTACTTGAGCTCTTCTTATAGTAAAGCGTATATCCAGTTATCGCACTTCCTTCATTTGAAGGAGCAATCCAAGTAAAGGTAGCAGCTATACTGCCATCTTGTTGTTCAACAGGAAGTCCTGACAATGATGGTTGAGCTGGGGTAGCTGGTATTCCTGCAACAACATAAGTAACGAGGTTAGAAGTATCACTATTATCGATTGAGTTCACAGCTGCTACTTTAATGTCAACTAAGGCTGAAGTTGTAAGGCCACTCTTTGTCCATTGAAGCGTAGAAAGATCAGTAATAGCCTCATCAATAAACGTGCCTGTTGGGCCTACATCATAAGAAACGATGTAAGAAGTTATAGGAACACCCCCATTGTCCGTACTTGGAGATAGCTTAAGTACCAAAGAAGTAGAAGTACTAGATGAAAGTACAGGAGTTGGTGGTTGTGAAGGCTTAGTACCTATTGTTACAACCAAAGTATTTGAATCAACACTCTCTCCCCAATAATTCACTGCTCTTACTATTAGTGTGTAAGAGTCTCCAGTTGTTAAACTGGCTGAACTATCTTCAGGAAGAAGTACTTGATAATCTGAACTAGTGCTAGTTGTGGACAATAGGGATTCAGTTCCATCTGTATTTTGTCGGTATATTATGTATGACGTTGTTTCTACATTATTGGTAATCAATGTGTCAGGTGTAAATTCTACTATCAAACTGGTCTTCGAAGGGCGCGAAACTAATTGTAGAGAGGTAGGAGAATTAGCTACAGATCCAACTGTTATGGAAATAGCGTCAGAGCTTGATCCTTCTGCTTTATCATTAACAGCTCTTAATGAAAGTGTCAGTGTCTTTCCAATGGCTCCATCTGCTGAAATATCATAATCTACCTGAGTCATATCACCTGTAATTGTAACACCTGTTGCATCGACTGAATCTACAGCTAAGATATAGGATCTAAGAGGTAAGCATCCCGTGTCACTTGGAGCTTTCCAAGCAATAGTGATCTTATCATTAGGTATACTTTGAATGACAGTCAAACTCTCAGGAGCTTCAGAATAATCTCCAACTATAACACTCTGTTCTATAGGTGTACTTTGACTAACTTCATTAACAGAAACAACCTGTACTCTATAATTCAATCCACATTCCAATTCATTCCCTTCAGAATCCATTTCTAAAACATGACTTAAAACACTAGGACTTCCTTCAGTAGAATAGACAAAGACTGGTTCAGCACCTTGTCCATCATTAACAAATATCTTATATCCATCTACAGAGCTAACACTTCCAGTAGCAGGCTGAGTCCAAGCAATTATTATAGAAGTCTCTGTAGAAGTCAGTATAAGTGTATTAGGAGTATAAGGGATTTCAAAGGTAAATATAAGGGCATCACTTAGTTCACTTTCATTGATTATATTCGTAGAGGATATTTGGATTTTATAACTAGTTGTGTCTACTAGGCCTGTAAGAGTGAATGAGTGTGGGCCGATTGGGGTGAGGGTGGTGTTAGGGTTATTGTCGACATAGACTTTGAAGGATGTGATTATGTAGCCACCGTTGTTGGAAGGAGGTGTGAAGCTGATTATTGCGGATGTGGCTGATGGATATGAAGATATTGTTGGGACGTTTATGATTTTATCTGGTTTAGATCCGGATAATACTGTAAGTTCACTAGTAGAGCTTGTCATTCGACATGCGACTGCTGATACTTGGAATTTATAGGTTTTGGAAGCTGAAACTGATATTATAGCTGATGTTGAGAAACCTTCGTATACTGTATTAAATCCTGGTTCAAGAATGTCTTCCATTGAAAGCTTATATTCGTTTATCTCACATCCTCCGTTTGATATAGGTGGTTGCCAGTCTAAAGAGATTGTGGAAGTTGATTGAGACAAGACCACAAAGGTTTGAGGTGCTCCAGAGGTAGCTGCTGCATAGAACTCATAAGCTGTACTGTATTCTCCAGTTCCAATTGCATTTATAGCAGCAACTTGAATTCTATAAGTCAGGATTGAGTTGGATAACCCAGTAAATTCATAATCTGTATCTGCATTAGCTAAAGCTGTTTGGAATGAGGTGCCTGGACCATTATCTCTCTTGATCATATAACCAGTAATTGCTGATCCTCCGTTATAGGATGGCTCAGTCCATTGAACTGTAATTGCAATCATTGAGGAAGTACTCAAAGTTGGTCTATTCATCTGGGAAGGAACACTTGCAGCAACAAGAGTTAATTCAGACTTTGTCCCTTCACCAACTGCGTTTATGGAAGCTACTCCGATCTTATATGATGTACCAATAGTTAAGCTGTAGATTGTATTAGTGTATTCGGTATTGGTAGCTTCATAGATTAGCTTATCATCTTGGTATACTTTATATCCGGTGATGTCAGTTCCTCCATTAGATGTTGGGGCTTCCCATTGTACTCTAATAATTCCAGCACTAAGGCTTGCTTCATCAATCCTTAGGAAGTTGACTGGTGCTCCTGGAAGCTCTGCTAATAAGATTGCGACTTCATCAGAGATAACTCCTTCATCTTGTGAATTGACAGCAGAGTATTTGAATCTGTAAGTGAGTCCAGTTGTTAGAGTCAAAGCAGAAGTATCATATGTTAGAGAAAGTCCATTGTTTATGGCGGCTCCAAAGGCCCCATCATTACCATCATCAATATACACGTTATAGTTCAAGATAGCAGACCCACCATCGTCCTCAACTGCATCATACGTAAGATGAATCTGAGTCTGAGTTGTCAATGCAGGATCATTCATTGGAGAATTATCTGGTTTGGAAGGAGCTACAATTGGTACAAAGGAGTATTCAGAGGAAGTCACTCCATATCCAAGGAAATTTTGGGCTGAAACCCTGTATTTATAAGTATGTCCAGCAATTAGTCCTTCATGCTTGTAAGTAAGAGTAGTTTGTTCTGAAAGAGTTTGAAATCCATCTCCAAGACCTTCATCTACTTCAATAATATAACCTGTGATAACAATAGAAGTATCACCAATACCAGAATCAGTAGGTATAGGCCAATCCAAAGTCAATGCATTTTGCTCATAAAGGCTAACTGTAATAGAAGCAGGCGGAGTCGGAAGAGTAGATGGAGTAAGAGAGATAGCAATACTATCAACTCCATTACCTACTGTATTCACTGCTCTAACTATAACTGAATATGCTTGACCTGGTGTTAAAGTAGAGATTGTAGTTGAAGTCACAACTCCAACTGTAGTTGTGCTTGCAGTTCCATCGTTAAGAGTTACCTCATAGGCGGTGATAGGAGAGCATCCGTAGTCTGTAGGTGCTACCCATGTGATCGTTAAGGAGTCTTGAGCGTAAGAAGATGCTTCTTGAGCAACTGATGTAACTTGCATAGGGGAATAGATTGAAGAAGAAGATACAGTAGCTCCTGTGATGGGTAAAGCTGACTCTTTAGGAGAGTAGAACTGAGTAGCTGGAATAACTTCAGCTGTTTGACTTGTACTAGACCACTCTAAGAATATAAAGGCATCTCCAGTGATCTCATAATACTCTACTTTTATTGAAACGAAACTGTTAACAGTTAATGAAATAGGAGAACTTGTTGAAGTAAGAGAACTTCCATCTGCAACTGTTTGTGTAAGTTGATTAATAACAACTGTATCCCCTATTGTAACCCTAACTCCATCATTAGATCTCACTGTGAAAGTATATGCTTCTGTGTACAATGGTTTCAAATATCCAGTCCAGACAACAGAAACATAATCACTACTAATATCAGGAATAATCTCATCTTGTTGCCAATTAACATTGACCATTGTTTCCATCTGAGTGATTGCAGGGATCCCACTAAACCACCTATTAGGGTAGTACATAGCCATAATCCCTTGATACACATAAAAGGCATCAATTCCTAAAGTTCCACAACTAGAAATCTCATTTCCTGAAGGAGCTGTAATCATATAACTAGTTTGATACTCAGCATTAACTAAATTACTAACACCAACAGTGCCACTAACCAATTCATGATTCCCTCTAATCTCATATGCAATATCATATGCAGAAGTAGTAACTAAATTTCCATAGGAGTCTGAAGCAACTATATCAATCTGTGTAGAAGATCCTATTGTAGAAGTTACTGAATGTGTAAGGGTAGAGGTTGTTGGATTTGGTAGGCCAGGGTTGATTGTGACAGAGGAAGTTGAGGGGTTGCCAGTGTCTGAGTTTACTATTAGGGTCATTGTGTAGAGACCGATTGAGGTGTGCTGGTATTGTATTGTGTAGGTTCCATCTTGGTTGTCGATTACCCAGGTAGAACCAACGCTTGTGAGGAGGGTGTTGTAGAGGGTTGGGGTGATGGTGTCTCCTCCGGTGGTTCTGGTATTTCCTTGGGTGTCGTAGAGGGTTGCTGTGAAGCTCATTAGTTCGCCTGCTGTTGCAGTGATGAGAGCGGCTCCTGATGTTTGAGTTTGGGAAGGGTCAGTGACTGAATCACTACAGGTTACTGTGAAAGGGGAGTTTGAGATAGATGAGACTGTTCCACTTCCGTTTGGATTTACTGTGATAGCCATAGAATATTCTCCCTGAGCTGGTAGAGTGTAAGTAGTAGTGAAGATTCCATCAGATGTTGCTGATACAACTCCGTTAACAACTGGAGTACCTGAAGTATGAGTAAGAGTAACACCAAAGACATCAGTTTGATGGATTTGGAGGTTATTATGAATATCCCTTGCTTCTAAAGTGATTGTTTCTAGCACTCCAGCAACTGCTTGAGAATAATCTCCAGTTACAACAACATTTGAGGCACTTGTATCTAATGGGTTAACAACTAATGTCAAAGGAGTGGTCTCTGAGTATAGAACATTATAAAGGTATTCTGTTGGGATTATCTGTTTAGTAATTTCATCTGATTCCCAATAGAATTTGATTTCACTTTCTCCTATCTTCTCTGAATATTTAATAATTACGTCATAGAGAACATCGATCTCAAGGATCTTATCTGAATAGTAGTGTTCTCCTGAATAGATAACTCCATCTGTCTGTGTTGAGAGATCAATAAGGGTCTCCCCTCCAACTGAAAGGATCATTGTGTAGTAATCATCAGAGTCAAGGTAGAACCTAAACTTTCCACTATGAGGTGCTTTAAGTTTACCAGTCCACTCTATAGAGAAGAACTGAGCTGGCATTCCGCTTAAGACTTGCAAGTAATCAGAGTCTATATTAAGAGTAGGGTCTACTTGGGTGTAAGCAGAAGGTGTCTGTCCAGTGTGGTAGTGTAAGTTGTTCGTTTCAATAGCATCATAGAAGGATACAGTCTTATAATAAGTACCTCTTAGTCCTCCTGATTTTATAAGTCCAATAACAACATCATAACTACCTGAGTTAGCTAAGGTTAGATCTGCTTCATAGAGTCCAAACTGATATTCTAAAGTCTGAGTGGTGATCACTGAGCTAGAGTTCATAATACTAAGGAAGAATTCATAATTACTATTCTCAAGAGAAACAGTGTTATCGTAAATATCTCTTCCTTCAACTTTGAAGTTACTTGATGTACTGGCACTGATAGGGTTAGGAGAAGTATCAAAGATTGACTTTAAAGCAACAACTTCTCCCGGAGATACTATAATCCCAGTGTAAGGAGAGCTAGCTATAGCAGTAGTATTTCCGGATTCCATAACATGGAGTGAATATACAGTTACTTTAGACAATAGTTGATTTACGGTATAAGTTCCATTATTATTCGAAGTAGGCGTAATAGCTATCTCTACAGCATCTGTGTCTACAAGAGTCACAATAAAAATCTCAGCAATAGAAGTGGTCCTTAAGTTATCGTAACTATCTCTTGCTTCAATGTTGAATCCTAAGTAATCTCCTGTATTGTACTGGCTGGCAAAAGCAGTGATTGTGGTCTTGGTTAAATCAGTAGTGGCTTCTGGTGAGATTGCGATGGTAAAGGGAGATTCTGAAATATGTTGGCCTTCAATCATTATTGTTAGTAAGTGAACTCCTGAGATAGTTGGGGTGAAGGAGACTGTATATACTCCAGCACTCGCATGATCAACAATAGCTCCGGTTAATACTAAAGCATTCGTTTCAGAATTTCTAAGCTCAATGGTAGTAGAAGAAGCAGATGTTATCAAAGTCTGAGCGTTGTTCCCGTAGAAGTCTCTTCCTTGGATCTCAAAAGTAGTTGCAACTCCTGCAACAGCAGTGGCGGGAGCACTAGAAGCAACTGACTGTGGAGCATAAACTTCATTAGGATTTACAGTAAGTGTTGAAAATGGTGAGCCAGTTACATGTTCGTCATTAATATTAACTTCTATAGTGAATGTAGCTGCTCTGAGAATAGTCACTTGTCCATTATATAGTCCACTTCCTTTATCTTGGACTACGCCTGCTATATCCTTTCCTGAGGTAACTTCCCAATCTGTGAGATCAGCTACTCCAATAGGAGAATCATAAGCACTATCATCTTGGAAATAAGCCATTACTGACATTACACCAGCTTGCCCTCCTGTTGTGATTGTGGTACCAAACAGATCTTTCAGAGTTAAATCGAAGAAATAGGTATTTCCAGAGATTATAGAGGTAGGTAAGGTAATCGTAGTCGTTGTTTCTACAGCACTTGGCTCTCCAGTTGATATTATAACTATGAAAGGACTATCACTGATATGATCTCCAGCCAAGGTAATCGAAAGTGTGTAAGTACCAGCTTTAGTTGGGATATAAGTTGATTGGTATAAGCCTGTTGGTCCCTGATAGGTTGCAGTGAATACCAAGTTTCCATCTGTAGAAGCGTCATTATTAGTGAGTGTTAGTTGATACTGATCGTTAATATTATCTAAGGGTGCTGAAGCAAAGTCTCTGCTTACAAGGTCAATCACTGCTTCCTTTCCTGCAGTTGCTGTTGATAATCCTGTACCAGAAGCAGTAGATTTATCTGCAATACTTGGTCCATCAGTGACCGTAACTTTATAAGGTGATGCATCAACATATTTAGGGTAGTATAAGCTTCCACTTGGGATAATATCCTTAGGTACTGAGAGTGAAGACCAATATAGCTTAACTCTAGCTTCTCCTTGTTCCTCTTTATATTCTAGCTTAATATCATAGTAATTATCTTTAGTCAGTAGAACAGTGAATATTTGATCTTCACAGCATTCATCCCATCTGTCTATCTTGAGTTCTCCGTTAAAGTAGAGTCTAACGCCGTCATCAGCTTCAACAGTGAAGAAGAAGTCTTCTGTAACAGGAGCTTTGACCATAGCATACCATCTGACTGATACAAAGTCTGTTGCAGCAGTTGTTATAAGTCCAGTCCCCCAGTTATGATCTATGGTAGGCTCTATAATCTTCAGTGCTGGTGTTCCATCCATAAACACATTCTCAAAGTACTCAGCATAGGCTCCACCAGTCTGCATTAAGAACACTGAGATTGTAACTGTTCCATCTAGTGGCACGAAATAAGTAGCTGAGTAAGTTCCATCTAAATTATCTATCATTGTAACAATGGTTGGGGAATCTAACACGTCTTTGCTAGAATCTACGTCTTCACAATCGAAGTTGTTAGTTACTTCACATTCGTTATACACATGGAGAGCGAATATATCACCACCTGCTGTAATTGCAGTTCCGATAGAGTCTCTGGCTTGAACTTCGACATTAGCATTCACGTAAGCCTCGATTGTAGCAATTCCAGTCCCAGAAACACTACTCTGTGTAGCACTAGTTTCTGTAGTCAATATAACAGAGAGAACTGTACTATCTGTGCTTTCTCCTATCCAGTTGATTGCTCTCACTCTAAAGTAGTAAGTTGTCACTTCAAGAGCAGCAGAGCTGTATTGAGTGACTTCAAGTTGACGTGCTCCTGGATTCTCTGAGCCATCATAGACCTGTGTGAAGGCAGCATCTGCATCCTTCCTCATATCCACCTGATACCCGAGTATAGGTGTTCCTCCGTCTGAGGCAGGTGGGTCCCATTCAATAACTATCTGGTCTAGATTCTGAATAATTGCGGTAGGGATAGATGGTGCATCAGGCACATTCGCGCACATCATTGAAACAGCGACTGAGTAGCCTGAAGGAGTGCCACTTGAGATATATTGTAAAGATACTTTGTAAAGGTCTCCGTTAGCGGAGGAACAGGGTATTGTATCCGTTAGTCCCGTCAAAGTGGATTTGATAGTTTCTGAGTTCGACTATACCGCGACATTAAGTAAGATTGGATATTAATATTTAATTAATGTGACCACGACATTCTAAAGTGCAAAATTACTTACTTCGTCAGCATATTTTATTTGGTAGTCAGAAGCACCTGTAACAGCGCTCCACGACACCTGAATTGTCGTGCCTGTAAATCCAGTCCTCGTAGGAGGAGCTGGAGGCTGCAAACCTATACGTGAAAATTAGCAATTATGATTATAAGATATGGCTTACCTGCAGCCAAGGCAGAGGACATAAGTCATGCGACAAACAAAACACAGAAAACTGATACGAAAAGTCCAGAACTTAAGCGTTTCCGTTGTATTTGAACCTTCATTGGGGTACTACGGGTACATATCATCTCCATTTATTTTATTTATAATATTACTTTTATTATATGTGATCTTATTCAAAGTTCAACCAATGGAAATAAAAAAGGGGTTTTGGGGTTTTGGGGTTTTGGGG
>MJUV02000002.1:0-17298 GCA_001880345.2 Euplotes focardii
CCCCAAAACCCCAAAACCCCAAAACCCCATTAAATATTCTATTTACAGAAAAAATGGAATCTAATATAGAAGTTTCAAGTAAGACAGCAGCTACAGATGCTTCCAAAGAAGGAAATCTCTCAGATTTTGCTTTGGATAGCTACAAGAACACCCTTTATTATCTAAATAATTCAGTTGAAATACCAATTGAATTAAAATCAAAGATTAGCATTGATAAAATTCTCGAATTTTCCCCCAAAAATACATCTCAAACAGAAATCAAAGTGGAGGTGAGAGAGGATATTGAGATTGAGAAGAAATTGAAAGAGTCAGAAGATGATATTGTACCTTTCTACCAAATCCCAGAAACTCTCAGATTATCGCGTACTTTCAGTGACCAGGAGATCTCTCCTTCAGGTCTTACGGCGGTATGTAAAAGTAAGGATACAACCAAGTTTAGCCAATTCTACTCAAACATGAGTTTTAAGAGAGGGATTCACTACTGGGAGGTGATATGCCCAATCTCAACTTCTGGAATAGAGTTTGGTGTTAAAAATAAGGAAACCAATGAGAAGATATGTGTCACTTTTAGAACAACTACACCCAGAGTTGTGGGTATGCAACTCGATTTAGAAAATAATCAACTTAACTTCTGGCTTAATGGGAGAACACAGCCGAAGAGAAACCAGGTTATATCCAAAGGAGATTTTAGTCTTTTAGTAAAGATGAAAAATTATGGAAACACGGTGATTTTGAACCCTTTTGCTCAGTTAGAAGATAAACAAGTTTCTTTACCTCAGAAATTGCTTTTATCCACCAGAGAGAAAAATTATTTGGTTAATTGATATGATCATAAATTAGCAAAAGGACCGAAGTTGGAATTGAATGAAGATTCAGAAATTAGACCTAAGGAGAACCCTGTTGAGCCCAATATAGATGAGGTGCCAGATGAAGGTAGCGCACAGCAAATATAAAAACATTTGAAGAAAAGAATGCCTCTGCAGATAAATCTCAAAGTGCTTTAGAGAAAGCAGAAATAGAATTTAGCCAGAATTATGAAAAATTAATTCAAATTTATGAAGATGCTAAGGGTAACCAGAATATCAAAAAATTCAAGACTAGTAAAGATTTAAAATGGACATCTATTGATTTCACAGATAAGCTATTAATGCATAAAGACTCTTCTTTAAAAGTAGCAGCAAGGAATGAGCAAGAGGAGTTTGATTTATTAGCCCTCCTCCAACTTGAATACTCCTCAAATTCCCTTAAATTGGTATTGAATAGAGATGATCTCCTCTGCTTAATGAAGCTCACCAATTGGAGAAATGCTTTTAGTAAACTTTCTGATTCTGAAGAAAGAGCATATATGGTCTCATTTCTGGAGAATCTACATAATAGTGACTTTATTGAAATAGCCGGCAAAGTTAATATAGTCATAGAAATAGAATTTAATGTATCTAAAATTGTATTAGATAGCTTATTGAGCTCAGCGACAGATGCATATAATAAACTAGCCAAAGATTTTACACAAATTAGAAAAATAGCTCTTTTAAATGGTGTTTCAGAGGTCTGTGAAAATCCAGCAAATGACTTTCAGATCAAAAATGAATATTTCTTCGAACAAAGCCCTTCCATCCTCCAAGTATTAAAGCTAATCTCTGTAATTTTTGATCTCCAAGAGCAAGTTTGGCTGTATAGCAGAAAAGAAAACAAGGAATTAAACTCAGATACTCTTCCAAGAGTCTGTTCGAGGACCCATACAGCATACGGGCGTCTTTCAAGTTTCGTATCTTGGCCTAGTGACCAAAAGCACCCAATAAATTTATGTGAGGAAGGGTATATGAATACTTCTGATACACAAAACTCTCTCCGTCATTTCTTAAACTATGAAAGAGAGTCTGCTGAGCATAGCAGAGGAGATCTATTCAATCTTTTAAATATCCCTTTATACAAAACTATTAATTATCACCCTGCCAGTTACCATACAGTTGAAATAGAAAATGAAGGTTATCCTAAATTTGAAAAATCTGAGATTACTCATTGAATCGTTCCAAAATATAGCGAGTTCTTCTTAACAGGAAATTCTAATGATGGAAGTGTGTGTATATGGAATTCACAACTTCATCTATTCCTTGCAGGAAGACTTAATTTTAAGAAATTATCTAAGAGTGATAACAGGTCCTTTAAAGAGCTTATGGATACAAGTAAAGACTTAGAAAAAGAAGTGCAATTTATTAAAGAAGAAATCTCTAAATTATCTAATGATACAGTTGATGATTCTACTCCAGAGAAAGTATATGAAGAGATTATTCAAGAACATGAAGAAGAAATTAATTTAAAGGCAATCCCTTTTTCAAGTTTTGATGAAGAAAGTGATTTAGATGAAGAGGAGAAAGTAGAAGTTGAATTTGAAGAAGAGAAACAACCATCTGTAGAAATATGTGAAGAGAAGATTGAAAAAGTCAAAACTTTAAAGCCTTCACCAATTTGACCAAATCCAGCTTACTTGATTGATTTAATGAATATGGGATTTTCAAAGGAAGAATCTGAAGCTGCATTATTGGCAGTTGAGAATAAGAGTATTGAGTTAGCTGTTGATAAAGTATTTGAAATCAAAAATCAAATGGAGGAAGGTACTCAATCATCTCTTATACAGAGTGTCATCCAGGCAGCTACTGAAACTAGCGAACAAATATCTAAAGAAGATCAATTAGCAAAAGAGAATGAAGAAATTGAGAGAAAGAAAGCTATTGAACAAGAAATCAACAGTAAACAAAATCTCCTTTCAGAGAAAGTTGAAGAGAAGAAAACTATTGACACTAAAATCGAGGAAATAAACATAAAATCCAAAGAACTGCAGAAAAACGAAGTTATTGGACTCCAAATCTCAACTTCTCCTGAAGCGACCCAATCCCCATTAATTATAAGTGGAGTTTTAAAGAACGAAGATAAGTATATTCTAAATATAAAAACTGTATCATATTATTCCCAATATCTAAAGAAACTAGTGAAGCAGAATATCAACACTGAAACTTGTCTCTTAGATAACTTTGAGATGGTTGTTGATACTCCAATGCTAAAGAACCCTTCAGATGAATCTTTAGAGCATTGCTTAAGCCATACAAAGTTCTCTGTTAACACACTTCTGCCTCTCTTTGTAGGCTACCAAACTAAAAGAAACTGGAAATTAGAGAGAAACCAAGGACCGAGTCTGATATTCCATGAGAACTCCAATAGAGAAATAGAGCTAGATTCTTTCACTGAGGTTTATGGACTTATTAATATTAAAGATTCATACACAAAGAACTCCTCGAGCCTGATGGCTATTTATGGAGTCAAAGAAGATAAACCTTTGTTAGTGTTTGTTCAAATCTCTCCTCATAATATTAAGGTCCATGAACCAATAGAACTGGAAGGAGAAGGTGTCTTCTCAATGAAAGCTGAGAATGGATATATTATCCATAAGAATACTGAATATTTGACTATTTATCAACATATAGAAGATAATTATACTTATCTTAAAATAGCGAAGAAGGAAGAAATTAAAGGAGAATATGATATTATTTGTCTTGATAATACAGTTCATTGTGAGAAATCAACATATAGAAATATTCTAAAAGTGTCTAATAGTATTGATAGCCCTGTAAAGAAACAGAATTTAGATAATATTTTGAAATATACTCCTTCTAATAACCTCATTGTGTTATTGAAAGGAAAAGATTTCTGTAATGAAATCATACTTACAGGAGATGAAAAATCCTCGAATACTGAACATCAAAATGACCTTTATTCAGAATTAGGTGAGAAGGACTCTGAGTTACAGATTACAAAGAGTCTTATTGATAAGAAAAACTTTAAGAATATAGAAGATTTTGATATGTATGAAAGCTTAATTCAAGGCCAAACCCTATACAAACCTCCTTTCCTTATAAACCCAAGCAGAGTTGAGAATAGTGAGGAGTCAATATTTGAAATTAATTTTGAAAAGCCACTTTCACTGTTTTGACTTGGTATCGAACTCACTTTTGATTCGAACCCAAGTGAATTAAAGAAAATATTACCTAAAGGAAAGAAAGAAAAGATTGAGAAATCTGAAGAGAAAGAAGAAGAGAAGATAGAAGAGAAGAAGGAAGAGAAGAAGGAAGAGAAGAAGGAAGAGAAGAAGGAAGAGAAGAAAGAAGAGAAATATAAAGAAGAAGGAAGTTCAAAATTAGATCTAGATTCTAGTGAAGATAAATGTATTCCATTGGTAGTTCATAAGCATAAAGGAGGAGCTTTTAATGCTACTAGCCAGATTTCTAAATTAGTATCAGATGATAAGAGAGCATTTGCTGCTATTTACTCTGAATCTTACTTTATATTCAGTCATCAGTTTGGAAAGAAGTTCATTATTGATCAATATATTGTAATGTCAGATAACTCATCCCAGATTGGAGGATATCCTGTTGGAGCAGGTATCATATTTATTGGAAATAGCTTAGCTGAACTTGAAAATACTGATCCTTTCCATTCATTCACTATGGAAGATTATCTTGATTGGAAGAGTAAGAGAATATGTGACCCAAGACCTTTCCAACCTTATGAGCCAGTCGGCTACTTCGATTTTGGATCTAAATGGAAAATAGTTGATAGAATAGAGTCCAAAAATCCTTGAAAATTTGTTAAATTAGTACCAACTGCATTTAAAAAGGTGAAAGGTGATCAGTTCAAAAAAGATCAATTTCCGACATATCCAGTTGAATTTAAATTTTTTGGAGTTATAGGGGAAGAACTTGATTCAAAACTTGAGAATAAAGCTGTTTCTGAAGCTTTCAATCCAAATTCCGATGTTGAGAAAATCTGTGAGTCAGGATCTAGCTTCAAAATTCAAATTTTGAATAGTAAAACTGCTGAGTGGGAGACTGTCCATGAAGAAACATCTGGAATTTTGATTCAAGAAATACAGACTTTAGGATTATCTATCAATATTTCTTCGTATAATCTTGATAAATTACTCACTTGGATTTCGAGTAACTCTATTACTGGAATTTCAAAATCCAATATTACCAATAGTAAAATCCAGATAAATATGATCAAGGACTTAAGAGTTATAGTGAAGAATGGAGAAAATTGGAATTTAATCGGTCTTAAAGTCTCCCCAAAAGCACTTGTAAATACTGAAAGAAGCAGTAAAGGAGTATTCAGTGGTATCCCAGTAAAATTCTTACGTTCTTGAATCCTTGATCCTCAATACTTCAACTGTATAAACAAAGAAATAGTATCTGCTCTCACAGACATTTCCATTCCTTTCTCGATCCGTTTAAGAGCCATCCGTACATTAGACCTAATAATCTCTCTAAACCCAAAAATGGTTGAGTTGATATTTACTTCTCTAGACCTAAACAATTTCTTACAATTACTATATACACAAGACTCAAGAGGATGAAGATATATTCTGAATCTATTCAGAAAGTTCCATGAGTCCGAATCTCTTACTAGCCAGATTTCCCCTCCAATAATATCAACTTTAACATCGATGCATAAGATCCCTATGACCCATTCAGCACTTGAGAGTTTTATGTCTTTGGTAGGTTATCAATTATTGAACAATAAAGAGCAGATCTTTAAGAGTACTTTCGAAAGTCTTTATTTTAATGTAACTAAAACAGCTGTATCTAAACTCCAATCTTCTGAATATACTATTTTAAGAAAGTTAGTCGGCAATAGCTTTTATCCTTTTGATATGACTCACTTCAGCCATAATGAAAATAATATTAAAGATGAGAAGGTCCTCAAGGAGAAAGATGATTTTGAAAAACAAGGGTGTCCTTTAAGATATAAATCTAAGCTTTTTAGTGAAGAAAAGATTAAAATTTATGAAATAGAATTGGGTGATACTGCTTTAGTTCATGAGATCAGACTTCTCTTTGGACAAACTCAAGGTAAAGCTTATAAGATAGATGTTAAAATTTATGGAATTTATGGTGTAAAAGAATGTCTTATATTTAACCAAATCTATGAAGAGAGTACTTACTGATACCTTACTCAGAATAGCCACCTTACTGAGTATGGACTATATGACCAGAATGAGGAAAGAGAAGCATTGTGTATTAATAATTTACAGTACTTGGGAGATAAGATAAAAGTACATATGACCTTCCTTGACTCTTTCCCTACTCTTACTTCTCAACACCCAGTCGTCGAGCATATTTTACCAGAGATCTATGGAGAATTTAGAAAAACTGAAGAGGAAAAGACTGAGAATGAAGTAAAGGAAGAGCTAGAGAATACAGTTGATTTACAACTAGGACATTCTTCTCCATTTAAATTATCCAAAATTAAGAATAGTCCTTATAAACTGCTTGAATGCTATCCAAATGATGAAGAAGTTAATAGAAGTGCTGATAAAAACAAAGAAATCCTCGAGAATGATATTGGCTCAACTATTTCAGAACTAAAAGAAGCCCAAGCTGAATTAAAGGCTCTATTATGGAAGGCTAATACCGGAAATAAAGCAATAGAAAACGAATGTTTACCAAAAATCACAATATTACTAACAAAAATAGATACTTTAAAAGAGAAAATTCCTCTTTCAAAAATTGAATGAGGAGATATAGTCAATTCTCTTGAGTACCAAAATTCCTTAGCAACTAAATTTTCTCAAACCCTGACTTCCCTTTACAAAACAGACCCATCCAAAATCTCCACATATCTGTCTGCCTATGACCTAGAATCTATAATTTACGATCTGTTCATCCACTACATCCTAAACCCATCCTTGACCTCCAAATCTCCACATCCTACTATCCCTAGTAATGAAATATGGATCTTAATCCACACAGTTCTTTTACCTAATATCTCTACACAAATCCTTGATACTTTAGTTATTAAAATCTTGAATAATTATATATTGAATCCAGATACTCTATGCTCTAAATCACGTGTTATAGAAGCACTTGAATTCCTTCCTTATGAATATGATAAAATTATTACTTATGCAATCGAAAAATTATATCCAAGTGGTCAGAAACTAGAGTTAAGAAATGAGTTGGATACACTATTTGGAAATTTAGAGAATGGAGTACAAGAGAATTTAGATGTGAAGAGATTACTAATGACTGTACTCGTACTTAATAATTTAAAGAAACATAAACAAGATGTAGGGCAGAGTTTGGAGAAGATCAATTTGATTGCCAGCTGGGTGATCGATAATATTAATATAAAGTTAGAGGAGAAACATGTAGTCAACTTGATGGATTTTAATATTTTGAAATTGATTGTTAGCTATCAATCTCAGTTATTGGGTATGGTGAAGACTGAAATTTGGCTGAAGTTAGTACAGAGTCAGAGTTTCTTACAGAATTTGACTTTGACAATATTCTTCATAAATTCATCATCCTTGACAAAGACCTTACATTCAATATTCACATTACTAACTTCCATACATTGAACTGAACCATCTCTTACAGATAAATCAGAACAATACATAGAAAACTTAAGAAATGAAACCACAAAAAGACTCCTCCTTCTGGAATCTCTGTTCAAATTCTGGCAAAAGATCATTCAACTGCTCCTAAACCACACCTTCGTCCAAACCCACATAACCCCTCGCAGCTCCTGGATAGAAAACCTTCTCTTCTCAATAGAATTCTACCTAAACTCCTACGAGAAGCTAACCACCCTCCTCACCTACATCAACCATCACAACCAAACCCTAAAGATAGATGAAGAACTCCTGTCCCTTAGCAAAGTCACCCCTGATTACTCAGTAATAAAAAGCTTAGTAAATCTTTTAAAAACTTATGATTCCCCTACTCAGACACAGACTTTCTCTAATAATAATCTGACTACTCTTTGGTCTTTAATCTTTGAAACCCTTGCTTGTGTAAGTACGGAAAAGGTTAAAGAGGAGAAAGTTCTGAAATCTTTGATTTGTACATTGTTGGATTCTTCGATTGAGCTACAGGAGATTACGTTTTTGGTACAGACGAGTTATAAGATTAAGACTAATTGACAGTTTATATGAACTCTGCTTTTTGAAACTTTGAATCAGAGTATTGGGACTAGACATGAAGAAGTGGTTTATACTTTATGTGATAAATGGATGGATGTGCTACTTCAGAAACCGGAGATGGAAGCTAAAGCACTTGATATCTCACAAGTTAGTCTGAATATATATTATAATAGTACTGAAGAGATTGCTCAGATTTTCGAAAATACAAGCTCGTATTTGGTTAAGTATCTTAACTATAGCTTCTTTGGAGGTGTTGTAGGAGCCTCGGAAATTACTTTTAAGAAGGCTAAGATAATTTCAGAGCTTTTCTTTGTGATTAGAGCTACTAATGATACAGGAGAGCTTATGCTAGAGAAAGCCTTTATGGAGTCTAAGAATAATCCTGAATTGAAAGAGACATTAGAGAAAGGATTTAAGAATATAATTACTTGGTTATTTATCAGCTCCGGAGAGCATAGTGGTCCAATAAACAACTACATAAAAACAATAGAAACTCAATGAAAATACATAATCCAAATAGCAAGCGATACAAAAGACTGTTCCATGATCAAAAACATTGTAAAAATCTACAAAATGCTTATGTCAAACATCGAATCTCTTCTAAAACAAGAAAGAATCCCTCTCGCCCTTGCATTCAGTAAATCAAAATCCATCCACCAAATCCTAGAATCAGTCAGTGAATATCTCCTAATCTCAGAAGAAATCATAAACGATTTCGTATTCAACCAAAAAGGCTTAGACTATTTCTTAAACCAATTACTCTCCCAACCTCAAAACCCTCATCCACACCCATTCCAACAGCCACCCCTTGAAGACCAAGAAGAAGAATTAATAAATACAAACACAAAGGAAGAAACTGAAGATAAAATGGTTGAAAATGAAGTTATACAGAGTGATGAAGATTTCTTAAATGATGAATTATTTACTTATGTGAGTCAGAAATTAAAGATGGAGTCTGACTGTGTCCAACAAGAGGAAGTTAAAGATGATATTAAGATTAAAGGACAGATGTATAGAAATGTTACTCTTGGTGATTTTGTTCCTAATGAGTTTGCTAGAACTATGGCCCTTGTAGACTCTAATATAGAGAAAGCTAAGGAATTGACTGCTAATATTGATTGGAGTGTTAATAAGAAAGGGTATAGACAGAGATTGGTCTATAAGAAGTTTGAACCTGGCTTAGATAATGAGATTTGGATGCTTTTTAAGCTTAATAGAGCTATCGAAATTAAAGAGATACAGATAGGGTTTACTAATTTCTGGACAGTCGATTCAGAGGTATATATAGAACCTAGTAGTGTTATTGTAGAAACAGGTCTTACAGAGAAAGATATTAATGCTAGATGTAGTTTAAAGAAGATTGATGATAAAGGTTTTGCTAATTTTGGAACTACAGTCTACGGTCTTAATCTCTACTCATTCACAAACCAAAG
Organism: Euplotes focardii; assembly: GCA_001880345.2. Lineage (NCBI taxonomy): Eukaryota > Ciliophora > Spirotrichea > Euplotida > Euplotidae > Euplotes > Euplotes focardii. The sequence continues at coordinate 9,406 of MJUV02000002.1, forward strand.
CAAATCCTCTGACCTTTCTTCTCTCATGACCTCTAATTTCAACTCTCTACAATCATTAAAAGCCCGTTACATAAAATTCAAAATGCGTAATAATTCTGTCACTTGCCTTGAGAACTCCCCCTTAATGACTAAGTGCATAAAGCCAAAATCCTTAGGGATTAATTTCTGTTCTGTAATGGGATATGATATTAATAATGTTGGAAATATTTTCACTACCATCTCCAGCCTCAAAAAGACAACTGCCAGTAAAGTATTAGCAACTATTTTCAAGGGAGAATTTACACAGACTTTAAAGAGTATATCTCAGAACGAATTTTATGTTAATTACCTTAGAGAACATCTCAGTGATTTATTAGGCTTGATAGAAGAAGGTACTGTTTCTTATGTAGTTGCACAGATAGTCCAAGCTTTTACTAAATATAATAAAGACCTTGGAGACTGGATTATAAGCAAACTCTTAGATATTCACTGAAGTGAAAAACAAGTCACACTCCTGTATGATTTGATTAAATGCAATCCAAAAGAATTCATACCTAGATTAAAGATTATTCAGAAATTTATTTTTAGTAAGTGAAAGGAGTTACAGCAGAAAGAGAATAAAGAAGAAAAAGATTTCTTAAGGCTAGAACCATTTATGAATACCTTTATTGATTTAGTCAGTATTTATACGAAAAATCTTCAGATTGATGAGTGGTGTGAAGAAGTACTATCAGCTGAAGAGATTAAAGAGAAAAAGAAGCAATCTCTCCAAGCATTTATTGGTAATTTCTCTTGCCTAATTTATAGACTCGAAACGCTCTGGATGTTTAGACACTAATTTCAATGATTTTAACTGCTTGCTTTCGTTATTTATTGAAGCATCAAAAATCCAGAACGAGAAAGGTAAGTATTGTATTTATTAAGAATTAGGTAAAAATCAGATAATTAAATGACTCAATAAATTCATACTTCCATACGTAGTCTATGGGAAGATCTATAAGGAAGAGAAGGTGCTTACACCAGTAGAAATAGTCAAAGATTATTTGATTACTGAAGAAGAAGATCCTATAAAGAGAAAACTTGCTTCTGCTATAATAGCTAATTTAAGCATTGATGATCAGGAGTTATTTGATCATATCACAAAGAATATACAGATTAAATCTATTATTGATTTGATAGTTGAAGCTAAAGAAGAGAGTGATATAGATGAAGAGAAGCTTGTGTTTGAGCTTGAATTCTGGACTAATTGTCTTACAAACCCTTCTTTCCGTTCAAAGATGTCTACTGAATCATACCATTTAGAGCTCTACTCAACCATCACTTGCATAAACTCAAAGAATCCTAATATGCTTTCTCTGAACATTAAAAGACTAGTTATTGAACTGATTATAAAGCTAACGATTTCCTTCCCAAAGAATGAGCATGAGCTAGCTAAGAAGATAATTATAGATCTTGATCCTTTAAAAGAAAAGAAAGATATTGATTTTGTGAACAACATCTTAACGCCACTCCTTAAGGCAGAAGACAAAATCCCAGTCAGTTTTGATTTCAGAGGAAAAGACAGTTATTACAGTTTCAAAACCGCAATAGAACAATGAACAGAAGCTCCAAAAGTAGATAATTTTCTTAACGGGCCTCTTATGGGGAATATATCCCAACATTTATCTAAAGTAATCAAACAGAGATTTAATGACCAAAAAGTATTAATTTCGGACTGGAGACCTATTTTTACTACTAGTGTTAAAGAATTACCACTCCTAAAGGAAAAGTTTTTAGAAAGTATTAGAGGAAAAACTAGTATTTTTGTAGTGATAGAAGGAAGTAGTAAAAAGATTAATGATAAAGTTGTGTACGGGGTTTATAATAGACATGCTGTTTTTAATAAAGGAGATAAAAATTTCATAAAAACTAGTTCAGACAACTTCGCATTTGCTGCTTTGGGCAAAAATGATTATTACTCATTTACAGTTAAAGAAGGTCACGATATTATTAAATTCTGGGATGAGACTCGAGATACATTAGAAATTGCAGAAGGATTTATTTCTATTAAGCCAGGCAAGGGAATAACAACTCTTGGAAAAGTTGTTAAAGGTCCTCATGTAGATCTTATGATTTCTAAAAATTATGATGAAATCAGTGATTTCAAATTTGAGAAACTTAAAGTATACCAACTCTATGGAATGCAAGATAATAAATCAGATCTCTTACAGCAGAATGCACAGAATAATCCAATTCAGCCAATGTATAATAACTTAAAAGAGAAAGCAGATGATTCGAAAGCATTAAAATACTACAGGGAAAATTGTTTCTTAATAGCTGGGAATCAGTCGGTGGAGGATTTAGCACATGAAGTATTCGGATTCAAGACTAAAATATCCTCTAAATACAATAAGATTACTTTATCAGATATCTATAAAGAGCAAAAAGCATCTGGGTCAATAGACAACATTGTAGACCTTAGCTTAAATTTTGAAGAATTTTTAGACAAAGCTTCCCAAAGAATGAGTCAGAGTAAAACAAAGCAGGTCTCATATAGGAAATATATCCCTAACATGGGGATTTTCAATAGTTTCGAAAAGGAAGAAGGAGTAGTAAAACTCATCTCTATTACCCAAAAATCAGTGAAGGAGACATGGAAGAACAAAGATCTTTCTATAAAATGGGGTCTATGGTTAACAGAATTAGAATCTTTCACTCAATTACCTTTATTCTTCCAGTTCTTTATTAAGGACAAACACTTCAAAGACTTATTATTTGAGATACTTGCAGGAGTACCAGACCAAGAAACTGGTAACTCCCAGCATTGGAGTGAGAAACAAGTAGAAGCAGTGAAACAAACATACAAAATTATTAAAGAAATGTTCCAAGCTTCGAAAGATAAAAATATTAGAGATAAAGCTGCTGAAACAGGCCTCATAGAAAAAATATGAATTCGTCTGAAAGAAGTCACTGGAGAAATTGAAAGAACAATAGAAGATGAAAATTCCTTAGAAGAAGTTGAGGTGAAGGAACTGCCTAAGGAAGAAGAGAAGAAAGAAGTTGAAGGGTCTAAGAAGAAAGCTAAGAATTATGAAAAGAAGAAAAGGAAGGGAGTTGGCTATACTACTGGAAGTGGAAAGACATGGAATGTGTCTCAGTATATTAAAAATAAGAAAGTTAAGAATGATCAGATCTCGTACCTTATAGAGATCCTTTCTAATTTCTTTAGAACTAAAGATTGGGAACCCGAACAGAAGATTGTAGATGGTATGCTCTGCTCATGCTTATTACCACTTATTGAGAATGCGTTTAGAACTGGATCTTTATTGGATATGGTTAAGTATAATAAATTATACATTTCATACCTAAGGCTTGTAAGAGTATTCGCTAAAAGCAAGATCTTATGTCATTTACTCTTAGATATTGATAAGAAATATAATCCAAAGCAGATAGAGCCAATATTTAAATTGTTAGGAAAATTAAATGACTTAGCCAAAATCTACAATAATTGCTTATCAACAAAACAAACAAATGAGACAGAGAAAGACTCAGAACTTCTCATAAAGGAGATTAAGAAGACGAATGTAGCTGTTATGAAGGTAGTAGAACAACTTAATGAGGATAACGATGATGCTTTCTACGAAAATGCTTTACATCTTCCACTGAGAGAAAGTTATCCACTCCTCTTAAGTAACCTCAGATTTGATCATATGGATATGAAGAATAAAAAAGGAGGATTTACGCATCATTACATAAAGAACTATTCTAAAAATGTTAGCTCTTCTAAAATCAATAGATTAGCTCAAGAACTTGCTGATCTCTCTACTGCTTTACCTATTGATCACACAAATGCTATTTTTGTACGAGTTGATAAAGAAAGAGTTGATCTTATGAAAGCTTTAGTAATGGGAGCTGAAGGGACACCATATGCCCACGGAGCATTTGAATTCGATATTTATTGTAATCAGAATTATCCTAAAGACCCTCCTAAAATGAATATGACTACAACAGGGTCTTCAGCAGTACGGTTTAACCCAAATCTATACGCTTGTGGAAAGGTATGTCTTTCCCTCTTAGGAACTTGGAGAGGAAATGCTACTGAGAACTGGGACCCTAAAATCTCAACTATTTTACAAGTGTTAATGTCAACACAAGCAATTATTATGTCTGAAGAAATATATTTTAATGAGCCAGGCTTTGAAGGAGAAGCTGGAACTCCAGATGGAGAAAGGAAGAATGAAGGTTACTCTAACATTATCAAATACTGTAATATTAAATTCGCAATGCTTGAACAAATCAAGAATCCAGCTAAAGGATTTAAAACTGTTATAAGAAGACATTTCTATATGAAGAGAGATCAGATTATGGCTGACTGTAGGAGTTGGATAGAAGAAGCTAAGGAACATGAAGCTCTTTATACTGGTTTAGTCAGTGATCATAATTACAACTGGTGTAATAAATTTAAGAATAAAGGAACATATGAGAAAATGCTCATAGAGATAGTAAATGAATTAGAAGCTGAGCTTTATAAACTCCCTGAGCCTTCTGGAAAGGATCTCGTTCCTCAAATTAAAACTACTAAAAAGAAGAGTCATAAAGTAAAGAAAGGTATAGCTGAAGGAGCTGTAAAATTAGATAATATAGATGTTGACTCAGATGAAGAGCAAATAATTACTACAGAAATAAATATTGATCAAGAAGATGTCAAAGATAGGTGGTCAAGATACATAGGAGCTATGGGAATAGAAGCTGTAGCTAAACAAGCCACTAGTAAAGTATTCTTCTCAGGTGCTTCTGCAGCTGGTATCGAAGTTGCTAAAAATGTAGTATTAGCAGGTTGCAAAACCTTCACTCTCCATGACTCTAAAACAGCAGGTTACCTTGATCTAAGCGGACAGTTTTTCTTAAGAGAAAATGATATTGGTAAAAATAGAGCTAGTGGGTCAATTAAAAGACTCCAACAACTAAACGATTATGTAAAATGTAATTCTGAAACTTTCAAGTTACCTACTACTGAAGAAGAAATGATTAAAGAAGGAATGGATAAATACAATATAATCTGTTTAAGTGAATGCAGCTATGAAGTAGCCACTTCAATAAACTTTTTCTGTAGGAAGAGAAAAATCCAATTTATTTATTTCGATGTCAGAGGTCCTTTCGCTAGGATTTTTAATGATTTCGGTGAAGAATTTATTGTGTTGGATAAAGATGGAGAACCACTCAAAGAAAGATGGATTAAGAGTATTTCTACTGATAAGGAAGGACTGGTAGAAGTGCTAGATACGGAAAGACATGATTTAGATGATGGAGATAAAGTGGCTATCACTGAAGTTGTTGGAATGAAACTTCTTGAAGGAAAAGAATCAGGGTTTAAGAGTGACTCTGTAAATGAAACTATTCATAAGGTGAAGGTCGTTAATCCTTTCTCATTCAAAATAGAAGATACTACTATGTTTGATAAATATGAGAGAAATGGAAAAATAACTCAGGTTAAGGTACCAGTGAAATTCAAATTTGAGAGTTTAAAGAAATGTCTTGAGTCTGAAGATATTCTTCTTGATCAAAATATGAGTTTGATAGATTTTGAGAAAATGGCTCATATTCCTATCTCACATGCATGCTTTGAAGCATTAGATATATTTATTGAAGAGAACAATAGAATGCCACATCCTTGGGATATAAAAGATAGTACAAAATTCCTTGTACTAGTAAAACCAATTGCAGAGAGACTAAAGCAAGATTTTGACGAAAGTTGGGAAAAAATATCATCACTCTTTTCATTCACATGCCAAGGAACTTTCAACCCGTTATGTGCATTCATTGGAGGATATCTAGCACAAGAAATAATCAAAGCTATGACTCAGAAGTTCTCACCTATAAAGCAGTTGTTCTACTTCAACACAATAGAGATCTGTCCTGACTTCGCTGTGGAAGAACCCTTTACAGATAAAGTTAAAGAGTTGGGAGTTCTCCCACTTAAGAACAGATATGATGGACTTAGAATTATTGTAGGAGAGAAATTATTAAATAGTATTAGTTTTACAAGTTTGTTCATGGTAGGTGCAGGAGCTATAGGCTGAGAATTACTAAAGAACTACTCAATGCTCGGTGTAGGAACAGGCAAGAAGACAGGAAAGAAATCTGGAAGGATTGTACTAACTGATCCAGATCATATTGAGAACTCGAATTTGAATAGACAATTTTTGTTCAGGAAGAAACATATTCAGAAATCAAAGTCCTCTACTGCTGCAGCAGCTGCTATTAGTATGAATAAAGATCTGAAAGATAATATTTTAGCTAGGCTGGATAAGGTCCATGAACCAACAGAGCATATTTTTAATGATTCCTTCTTTGAAGATTTAACTGTAGTCACAAATGCTTTAGATAATGTAGCAGCAAGGAAATATATTGATGGAAGATGTGTAATGGCAAGAACACCTTTGATAGAAGGAGGAACATTAGGACCAAAAGGAAATGTACAGGTTATTATTCCACTTAAAACAGAAAGTTATTCATCTCAAACAGATCCTGAAGATAATAATCAGATTCCTCACTGTACCTTAAAAATGTTCCCTGAAGAGTCAATCCATTGTATTGAGTGGGGAAAGGATATTTTTGCTTCTCTATTCACCCAAATTCCACAGGAAGTGAATAAGATAATAGAGGATAAATCATTCTACCCACAGACTTCTCAAGAGATATCCAGTCTAAAACAAGTTTTGAGTAGCTTAAAGGATGCTCCAAAGATTTTTGAAGACTGCTTAAGACTAGCTCGTGAAAAATTTAATGAACACTTCAATTACAAAATACAGCAACTCCTATACGTTTACCCTCTAGAAACCAAAACCAAAGATGGTAAGCCTTTCTGGACACTTCCAAAACGTCCTCCTCATTCAATTGATTTCAACCCTGAAGACCCAATGCACTCAAATTTCTTATCTTCTTGTGCATGTCTATATGCAGTTATCCTTAAAATCAAAATTCCGTATTTAAATCCAAGAACAGAAGAGTCTAAACTAGAAATGTCTATTACAGCAACTAAATTTAAAGTAAAAGAGTATATTCCAGATGAGAATGAAGCTAAAGAGATTAAGAGTTTAGTAGACAAGGAAGAGACTAAAGAAGACAGTAAAGATAAGGAAGAAGAAGATAAGGAAGAAGAGATTGATGTAGATCAGTTAATGAAGGAGTTGAAAGTCTATTTAGACAACATAGGTATAGAAGCACAAGAGTATATGTGTGTAGAAGAGTTTGAGAAAGATATGGATCAGAATTATCATGTTGATTTTATATACTCTATTTCTAACTTGAGATGAGTTAATTACAAACTAAAGGAGACGAGCTGGCTTGATGTTAAGTTAAAAGCAGGTAAAATAATCCCGGCGCTCTCAACAACCACATCTGCCGTAGCAGCGATGCAAACCCTTGAACTCCTTAAATTACTAAAATGTGAAAAACTCTCAGAATTCAGAAACTACTACTTCAACTTAGCTCTCCCATACGCTCAAGGCAGTGAATGTGGAGAAGTTAAAAAGATTAAGATTACTGAAGATCTTGAGACAGATTTATGGTCAAGATGGGATATTAATAATAAATCCTTAACATTACAAGGTTTATTTGATTATATCCAAACGGAATATAAGCTTTATGTTAGGGATATCATGAAAGGAAATGAAGCTTTGTACTTACAGTCTATTATGGATATTAAAGGAAAGGAGAAACAGAAGGAGGAAACACTTAATTCAAAGATAATGGATTTATGTGAGATGGATGAAGGAGATCATATTGATTTAAGAGTTACTTGTACAATGGAAGAGAATGATGAGAAGATTATAGAAGGAGTTCCTCCTGTGAGGATATATTTTGAATAGTTAATAGATTATTATTCTATGGTTAATATGTTTGTTGGGGTTTTGGGGTTTTGGGGTTTTGGGG
>MJUV02000003.1:0-16728 GCA_001880345.2 Euplotes focardii
CCCCAAAACCCCAAAACCCCAAAACCCCGAGCTAAATATCTAATACTGAATATATAAAATAGTATGTAAGTGTTTTAAAAGTAAGAATTACTTGAATTTAATGATCACTGGAGGAGTGCCATCAAGGATCTTATCTTCCTTATCTTCAGGATCACTGAATGTCACAGTAATATCTACCTCATTTTGGTCATCTTCAAGCTTGAATAACTCTTGGAAGGTCTTGTCAATCTTTCCACTTGGTACTTTGCTGTCCAAAGCATAAATGTAGACAGGCAGGCCATTGACAAAGATGTCTCTGGCATTGAGACCATACTTCTTAAGGAGCTTCTTGATCAAATCTTTGAGGGTGGCTTCTTTAGGGAAATGTACAGTCCAACTATCCCAAATATTGATCTCAAGTCCTTCTCTAAGGATGATTTTCTCTGGTGGACCAGGCTCGAAAGCCATCATTGAAGGTACAGCAAGGTTCACGTTGTTGTTTCTCATATCTTCGAGTTTACAATTCTTTAAGATCTTTACCATTTCAAGAGTTTGTAATCCGGCAATAGTAGCAGTGGTAGTAGCAAGTGCAGGAATAATTCTTCCAGCCTTTAGTTTAGTAGTGATCCAGTCCATATGATCCAAAGAATAGTTAGCAGCTCTACAGTTAGCCAAAGCATAGATAAAGTCAATATGGTAGTTAGAATCATCATCCTTCTCGAATTCTTGTGGAGCAGTAAGTAATGTTTTAAGTGCCTTTTCATCATCTTTCTTTTCTTGGTAAGCTTTTCTAATAGGAGAAATAACATATTCTGTAATCTCTTCATAATCTTCTCCTGTATCAATAGTCTCTTCTATGTCCTCTTCCTCTTCTTCTTCTTCTTCTTGTTTAGTCTCCTCCTTAGATTTTTCTTTGGCATCTTCTTCATCTACTTCCTTCTTCATTTCATCAAGTTTTGTTTGATCGACCTTGAATACTGGGACTTCATCGTTATAATCATTGGCTTGGGCAGCGATCTTCATCATTGACTCCATCTCTCTTGGTGCTTTGAATGGAATCTCAATGTTGAAGACTGTAGCTCTTAAGCAAGCAGCTGAAGCAATAAATCTGATATGTAGCTCATCTTCTGAGTTGTACTTTAGGTCTTCAGGAGCTCTCTTCGGTAAAGACCAGAAAGGCTTTCCTTCTTTAGTTTGATGATCAAGTGGGTAGGCGTGTAATAGTTGTTTAATATCAATAACAAAGTATTTGTTGAATCTTAACCTTGCCCATCTGATACAAGTTTTAAAGTCAGTTGGTCTATCTTCAATCAATGATAAAGCTTCCTTTAAGATTTTCTTTTGTTCACTATCATTAATATCAATAAGTTGCTCATCTTCAATAATCTTATTGTAGCTCTTAGCGCTTTGGTTGAATAATTGAATGAATAGATCTTTTGCCCATTCAACACAATGGAGAGTTTCTTCTGGGAACATTTTCAAAGTACAATGTGGAATCTCATTCATATCTTCGGCATCATTAGTACTTGAGTAACTATCAGTTTTGTTTGGTAATACAACTTGGATATGTCCTTTTGATCCCAGAGTTCCTGAATCAATCATTGGAATTCTTGCTTTAACGCACTTAATATCTAAGTATCTTCTAGCAGCAACATTATCAAGAGCATTTGTAACCATACTTAAGGATTTATAGAAATTTTGAGTGTAAGTATCTTCAGTACCCTTATGAATCTTATCTAATCTTGCAATAATTCTATCTTTCATGTTTGGATTCATATGAATAGCAGCTGCTGCAGCAGTAGATGATTTTGGCTTTCTCAAATGTTTCTCTCTGAACAAGAACTGTCTGTTTAAGTTACTAACTTCAATAATATCTGGATCTGTTACTAAGATTGATCCTTCTCCCTCAGATCCTGCTCCAAGCATAGCAAAGTTTTTGAGAAGTTCACATCCAATCGCTCCTGCTCCAACCATGAATAGATTACACTCTTGGATCTTAGCCATTAATTCTTTTCCAATACATGCTCTAAGGCCTGTGTATCTATCTTCAGGATTATTGAAGAATCCTAATTTTTCCATATCAGCTTCAAATGTTTCCTTTGTTTCAATTGCAAATTCTGGAGTTACTTCTATAGCATCATAATAGAAGAATTGATTGATTGGTACAAATTTATTGGTGATTGCCTTTACTGCTTCTTGAGAAACAACTCCTCCTAAGAACGCACATAATGGATTGAAGGATCCATTATTTACAACACAGTAAGTAGATGAGAATTTAACAAAGTTTTTATCTTCCAAAAGCTTCTTCCATATTTCTTCAGATAGTCCACTCTTTAGTTTTTGTTCAAAGATTTCTCCAAATTCATGGAAGCTTTTACTATTCCAGTCTTGAATAGTATTGTATTTTCCTTCCTTTTTAATCTCATTAACTGTGTAATAGCAGTAATGACTGAAGTCACTATGATCCATCTTTTCAAAATCAGAGATAAGTAGACTCTGATCATGTGGGATTTCGGTTAGTCCAATCTCTCTTAATGGCTTAAAGCTCATTTTAAGTTTAGTCTTGAGTTGTTTAGCTAATCCATTCAATTCATATTTAGAATATCCAGTTGTATCTCCAATCTTAAAGCTATCAGGAGTAACAGTGATTACTTTATGAATAGTTCCATTAATGGTCTTTCCTTCCTCTTTTGTTTTCATTCCTTCAACCTTTTCTAAAAGAACTTCATCTCCATCCTCAAATGAGTGTTTGAATCCATCTAAAAGTGTTACAAGTCCTTCCTTCTCATTAGTGATTTCTTTGATCATAACTTCTTTAATTTCTTCTCCGTTTTTATCGATTATTTCAAATTCATCTCCAAAATCATTGAAGACTCTGCAGAAAACTCCGTTAACATCAGTTGTAATAAATTTAGTCTTGTTCTTTCTACAGTAATCATTAACAAGCATCTGTGTATCAAGGGAGGCTTCAGAGATAATGACTACATCATATTCTTCGATTTTAGCTGCTTTAATAGATTCTTCAGTTTCTAAGCTTTCTTTACTAACAGATACCTTAACGTAATAATTCAGTTGTTGGACTTTTTTGGAACATGCTACCGCTCTATTAGTGTCAAGATCTTTCTGACGAATGAAGAAGTTGCTACTAAGATCTCTATGAGTTGCTAATTTTGAATCGCAGAGAGTAAGCTCTTTACACCCAGCTAGTACTAAATTTTTTGCTATTTCTGCTCCTACTCCACCTAATCCTGATATTAAGATTTTAGCATTGGCTTGCTTGGCTACTGCATCTATACCCATAGCTCCGATGTATCTACTCCATCTATCTTTGACTTTTTCGTCATTGATATCAATTTCTTGAGAAGCTTTTATCTCTATATCATCTTCTACATCAACATCTTCAAGGAGTTTCTTGTCTGCCTCAGTGGCTTTAATTCCTTCACCCTTTGAATCATTTTGTACAGTCTTTTTCTTAATTACTTTTTCTTCAGATTTAGAATCTTCAATAGAAGTAATCTCATGCTCAAGAGAAGGTTCTTTAATACCCTTGAAGGCATTCTCAAGATTTACAATAATATCTTTAAGCATGGACTCGTATTTTCCCTCATCTTTGAATTTAGTGCACCAACTGTTATTATGACATTCCACAAGCGAAGCATAACTGGCTTTATTTTCTTTAGCGAGAGTAAGCCAATATTTGACTTCATCCATAATCTCATCGCGCTTAAGGAAGAAATGTTTTCTAATAGCTTCTTCAAAACCTTTAGAAGGTTTAGTCATCTGATCAATCATAGCATATTGAATATTACAATATCTAACAATATTAGAATAAGCTTCATTCTTAGCTTCACCTTCAGTAGTTCCAGCTTCATGTTCATAGCCAGGCTCATTATAATAAACTTCTTCACTCATAATAATAGCTTGAATAGACATAAGGACTTGTAGAATAGTAGAGAACTTAGCATCCCAATTCTCAGTTGAGCTTCCTCTCCAAGTTCCTAATAGAGATAATCATACTTTACCATCTGCGTATAGATTAGGATTAAATCTAACACCTCCACTTCCAGTTGTTACTAATTGGCATTTTGGAGGGGTGTTTGGGTATCTTGTGTCAAAGTATAAGTCGAATTCGAAACAACCGTGAGCGTATGGGGTGTTCGCAGCACCACAAACTATAGCTTTCATAACATCTACTCTGCTTTCATCTACTCTAACGAATATGGCATTTGTATGATCGTTTGGCAGAGAATTTGATAAATCAGCCATTTCTTGAGCAAGTCTGACTATTTTTGAGTTTTCAATCGTGGTGTCTTGGGAAATGTTGTAACTAAAGTAATGGGTGTATGAAGAAGATCCTGGAGAACTTTTTATGTCCATATATCCAAATCTTAGAGGAGATAGTAATTTTTTGTATTTTTGGGCAAGTGGGAGCTTTAAGATATCTTCCATCTTTTCTTCCTCTTTATGTAGGACATCAGATACAGTCTTTTTAACAATATTATTTGTTTTGTGAATATTTTCAGCAAGTATTTTTGATTTTTCTTTATCAATTTCATCTTTCTTTTCATTCTTCTTTTTATCATCTTTAGAATCATCATTATCAGATACTAAGGCCTTTAAGAAAATATTTGCTAAGCTAGTTAATTTATCTAAGAGAGTATAGATTGGCTCTAATTGTCTTGGTTCATACTCTTTACCAATATCCATTAAGATAAATCTTAATTCTTTATTTTCACAAACAGTTGCAACGAAATCAAGGTATGAAAAGTATAATTCAGCCTCTTTGGCCATTTCTAAAATTGATCCTGATCTCAAAGCATTTTCAAGGACTGGAAGGAGAGCACTTTCAAGAATAAGATCTCTAAGGTTGTATTTTAAGCACATATCTTCACTCTTAATGACTCCCTTCAAGATACCAATAATGTCAGAGATTTGACTATTTTTGCTTTCTTTCTTCTTAAGGTAAGAATTAACATTCCACTCTTGTCCTACATCAGTTGTATATCCAACACCCTTTCTATTCTTGTCTCTCTTTTGTTTCTTGTTGTCAGTTTGGATCGTTTCTTCATCACTATCACTATCATAGTTCTCTTGGACTATCTTTGTTCTTGAGATTTCACAGGTCAAGAGTCCAACTCTTTCAATGAATGTACTGATAGTTCCATTTTGTAAGCATTTCTCTCTTAGTTCTTCACTATCTTTCTCTTCATCAAATATTCTTTGAACTACATTGTAAGTCTGCTTCACCATTTCGAGTTGTCTATCAAGCCATGGGTTTTCAAAATCTGGAGCTTTGTAGTTATACTGACTTTCTTTCTTCTTGTTAATCTCCTTTTCTCTCTTCTTTAAAGCTTCTTTAGTCTCTTCTTCTGGAATTCCTGACAAAATATCAAAGAATAAAGTGCTATTCTTCTTATCTGAAGTCAATTTAGCAAAGAATCCTGGGAATGAAATAAACGATTCAACCTCCTTAAGCCATTGATCCCAAGCTTCCCTCAGATCTTTAGTAGTCCAATTCTGAATAGCCTTCTGACACGCCTTCACCAACTCCGAAGCCCCATCAAACTTTTCAAGCACAGAATACTTACTAGAATACCCTGCTAATAATTTCTCAATCTCCTTCCCTTCTTCTTGTGAAAGGACATCTTCAATATTGGGTCTATCAAATACAAACTCAAACATATTCTGACTAATCCCTTGCTTATTACTGTTAACAATACTACCAATATCCTGATCTAAATCAACTTGTCCTTCATTATACCTTAATCTAAGTGGTTGTTTCTGTCCAAATAACTCTCAAGCTAACACACTTGCTTTCATGTGTTTAGATACATGGAATACCACGTTGTTTGTTAATAAGTTGAATGGAGATAGACTTTTGTAGATTGGTAAGTGGTAGTAAGCTGATTTATCGTTGTTCATGCTTGATAGGGTTGGGTTGGATAAGTCTCAATGCCAACATTCGTATCTGTCGACGTTGATGTTGTTGTAGAATGAAGCGAAACCTGGTTGTTCAATGCATTTCATGTTGTAGATGTTACCAGCAGTGTGGGAATAATTTATACTCCAAGAACAAAGAACGAAATCTCCGGAAATAGATATGACTCCTCCTAACTCGTAATCTGTGTAGATATATCCGAAAGGTTTGTTGTTCGTCATTACGAAGTGATTATCCATATCTCCCTTGTAGTAGAATACGAAGTTAGATTCATGGTGAGGGAGTTCATAGTTAAAATCTGATTGTAGTCCAGCTAGAACTGGGAAAGCTGCAGCAGAATATCCTCCAAATATAGCTTGTTCTCCATTGATGGTACATTTTACTAGATGAAGGGTATTGCTCTTTTCAGAGATCTTATCTGAAATCTTTTGAAAATCTCCCTTCTTTGGAGCATTATCTTCAGCAATTAGAGTCCATTTCTTGCTCACTAATTTATCATATCCTTCATGGTTTTCAGAAACATGCTCTTTGAACATCTTCATTAAAGATGATTCTTGACTACTGGATAAGCATTCAGACTTGAACAAGAATTTATTTTCAGAAGAGGCATCTTCTGGTTTATGATAAATTGGATGGTAAATGTACTTATCTCCTTCTTTATCTCCAACAGAGAGTGAGATTGGAATAGTATCTTCAGTATGGAGTAATGGTACAACTATAGAATTAAGGTAGTCTATTCTATCATTATCACAAGATTTAGTTAAATCTTCCTTAAGACTTGCAGCAATTTCTTTCTCTGACTTATCATCTCCTGCAATAATAGTAGAAATAAAATTGACAATAATTTCATTAAGCTCATTATCAGCATTGCTATCTTCAATATCAGGTCCGAAATTCTTTCTATACTTAGAGAAGATCTTATTGGCAGCATCTTTTTGAAGCAAATACTTCCTGACAGTCTCTTCTTGTGCACAATTATACCAGAATCTTGCTTTACTTTTCCATAGAGAAATATCGTTTGTATCTATCTCTAAGAAAGAATTGAGAAGATCTTCTTTAGTCACAATAATACTAGATAAATCTTCAGATGATGCACAGAGGGTAGAAGCTAGTCTATACTTAGTTCCTTCCTTATCTTCTGAGTCTTCCTCTCCACTTATAAGGTAAGTAATTATTTCTTCAGAAGTCATCTTCTTACCATCCTTCAATGGCTTACTTAATTCAAATAAGAACAGGATGAAAGAAAGTACTAATTCTTGATTTTCTTCATTAGCATCAGCACTCTTATCAAGTAACATATCAATAGAGGAGATATTGTATTCAACAGTAACTTCTTTTGTTATTCCATGGAAGAATGAAATTATTTCTAAAACATCCTTTAACTCTTCAGTTGATTTTATATCATCAGAACTAGCGTTAGAAATAATAAATGATAAAATCTTGCTGATTCTACTAGCAGAAGTCGATACATCTCTCTTTATAATTTCTCCAATAAGGGCTATTTGTTTATGGCTAGCTTTGATATTTAAGAATTTGTCAATAATCCAATCAGACATTTCTGAGTTCTTTGAGCATAAGGCAATGAAGATTGGTTTAATCAAATATTCTTTTTGTTCTAATAATTGGGATAGTTTTCCAATCGAATTTTTAAATCCGTTAATAACGGCTTTATCTTGTGCAATTACTGAGAAAGTATCTGATACATTTCCTGAACATCATTCTGAAAGTATTTCTAAAGTATTCTCCTTTTGAGTATCTATCAAGGCGTTCTGGAGTGGGAGATAATTATCAGAGTAGATTCCTTGTACTGAGAAGAAAGTGAATCCATAAGACATAGTCTTAGCAAGAATAGAAGAGAACATTGAAGATTCTAAACAACTAATCTCTGGTCTTCTAAGTCTAAAGGTAATATATTTTGCTTTATGAATCTCTGATTTTTCTGTAATCTTCGACTCAATAACTGAGGAAGGATTTTCATTGTATTTTTCAACATCATAATTCATAGATTTGAAAGTGGATAAATTAGCTCCATAAACATTTACCGCAGATTGTCTATAACCTCCATCATCAGCTAGTCTGAGTGGAGCACACCAGTCAATTTGTGTTTTAGTCATACCTCCTTCTACAAAGACATTCATTGGTTCATAGTGAGTGTCTTGGTCATAATTACCCCAGTAGTAGATAAGGCCCATTTCAATATCGCTGACTTCAATGACTTCTGTGAGTTCAAACTTCATAATAAAATCACTCCTTGAGTTTTTGTCAATATTTTTAATAACTATTCTGTTTCTTTGTCCATTTTTATACATTACCCAATCTTGAGAGGTGTTTTCTGCCCCAAGGGAAGACTCTATTAATTTCATAGTCTTTCCAGCTTCTGAGAGGCTGACCTTTTCAATACCTTTCTTTTCAGTCTTTTGATTTTTCTTCTCTTCTTCCTCCTCCTTTTGGGACTTATTTGGAACTTCTTGTTCAAAGAGATTTTCAAGACTATCATTGCTTTCTTCCAAAGCAGACTCTGTGTTAATTCACTCCTCATCTCCGTCTCCTTTATTTTCTTCTAAGGAGACTTGCTCATTATCATTCTTTTTGGTGAAGAGTCTTTGAAGAAGGAAGTCAAATCCTTTCATATTTACCAAGAAATCATTAAAGAGCTCTTTATCTTGGAAGCATTCACTGAATAATTGACTAATAATTCCATTAGAATTATTTTGAAGTGCTGAACAACGTTCAATTCCTAATTTATTACAATTTTCAAGAATCATATTATCAAACTTAATAACTTCCTTCATTACATTAGCTAACAAAAGATTAGCTGGTAAATTCTCTGAAATAGATTTAGTAATCCTTGACAACTGTAAAGAACATGTATCTCCCTTGCTCTTACTACTAGGATTATTCAAAAGCAGCCATATAACCAATTTCTGAAGTACAAGAGATTTCTTCTGATCATCAACTTCCTTAAACTCACTAACAAACAAATCATACAATTTCTTTCCTTTATATTCTGAGTTATATACCAAGTATGAAAGATGTACTCCCATCTTAATCCTTCCTAGAACTAAATAATCAGCTCCAGCCATATGATTATAACATCCTTTATTGAGATAACAATTAAGGTATTCAGCAAAGAATTCAATTGTATCAACATATTCTTCTTGAGTTAATTGTACAGGAGTGTTAAGTTTAGATTGGTTTACGTTACAAGGCTCTTTAGTAGCTAGAATACAGATCAGATCGTTACAGATTGTGTATGTTCTAAGTTGATCTTCTTTTGATACTTTGTCATTTAATCCGTATTTAAAGAAATTTCTGAGCAATTTGTAGATTATTTTTATTGTGAATTTCTTTTGAGTGTTTGATTTTGTTGAGTCAAGACTGATGTTGTTGATTTCGAAATGGGTGTAGAGGTTGTCTCTGATTTCTCCAGGGAGAAGCATGAATGTTGAAACGAATTTATCGATATTGGCTTCGTTTGTTCCGATAATCGCTAAGCATTTAAATAATTCGTTCCAGATTTTGGCAAAAGATGGTGATTTGGAAGGTTGATTCAGAGCAGACATTATGCTGTTAAAAATATTTGAGACTAATTCTTTAGATTCAGGATCTTCTGAGTCAGTAGTGAATGAAGCTAAAAATAAATCAATAGATTGGCAATAATGGCCGGAGAAAAGTTCTGAATTATTATCATAAATTCCTTCAAATATAGTTCCTTTTAAGGATTTAAATCCTTCTTTATTCTTATTGAAAGCAGAGAACCAAACTAGAATTTTGTGAATAATATCACTCGCTTTCTTTTTATTGACAACATTCTGGATAAGAGCCTTTTCAATAAATTTAAGGTTGATGTGATACAACTCAGGGTCAGTAGAAAGAGTCAAAATATTAAACCAAAATTTAATTGGAATAGTTGCATCGACAAGTAATGAGTCAAAGGATGCATCCTTTGAGCATTCTTTAATTAAGCTGAGCAATAGCTTATAAAACATTGTATGTTCATGCTCATTGGCATTGAATCTTAAAGTACCAAGAAGTACTAAATCAAAGAGACAAGAAGTTTTCTGATCTTTCTCAATTTTTGGTAGTCGTTTAGCTATAATTTGGAGGGTTCCTACAATAATCCACAATTTATCTTTCTCAATGGTGTCTCCTTTTTTGCAGATTTCATTGAATTTCTCTTCAGAGTCAATGTCAGTTTCAACTATATTCTTTGAGACTCCTAATCTTTTCAGTAATTCATCCAAAATTTCAGTAACGCTCATTTCCTTAATAAATTCCCCAAGTGTTGAAAAGATCAACTTATGATTCTGGGATTTCTTGGTGATCAATCTCTCGATTAAATCAAAGAAGATACTGTTAGCGTTACTTATTTTTTGGAGAATCGTTTTACTGATTTTATGAGCTGATTTAAGGCTAATTACCTTGCTAACCTTCTCTTTAGGAAGTAGGAACCATTCGACAATATTTTTGAGAAGATCATATTGTTCTTTGTCAGATAGATACGCAATACCAAAGTCTGACCCTTCTTTATTTAATTCTTCTGATGCAAGAAAATCCATAACTTCAGATGAAAGAATGAGAACTTCTGAAAGAGTCATATTTTTATATTTAGTTCTCTTATCTCTTGCTTTAAATTTAATATTCTTAATTTCTTGACTCAATGAAGTTGCTTTTTCATAATTTCTATCTTTATAAGCTATTAATTGTTCTTTTCTCTTCTCAGACACAATTCTTTGTGAGTATTCAGGCTCCTTTAGAGCTTTAAACTCCTTCTTTGTGAATATTTTCTCTTGAATGTACATATTCTCTTTTTCATAACAAATAAATTCTAAGCCATCAAGAGTTATAGTTTTATCTAGGATATTAGATCCTTGCTTAGTTGATAACTTATCTGTAGCATGAACAGAGTTAAAAGGAGCTTTAACTCCAGTATCTTGTCCATAATACAATGGAACAATAGCATTTAGAGGATCACTTTCTCCTGCATTCTTAACATTGATTGGAATATGATCTATCTTAATTCTGTAACAATTGGAGACAGTACCAACATCTTGTAAATTAAGAATCAAGTAATTATTGTGTCTATCTTTATCTTCTGATTTCTTAGCACATAGTTGATAAACATCATCTCCATATATTCTCTTATAAATAAGTTTCTCATTATCATTTGAATCTACTTCAAAAACTGAAATATTCAATTGGAAAGCTAAAGTTTGAGTTTCCTCATCGAATAAAAGCTTAATATACTCAATTGAGTGGTTTGTAGGGAAACCAGTAGTTAATTCATACTCATTCTTAGCTCTTTTGATTAGAACATTTGAGTTAATATGATTGTTAAGTGATAAAGTATAACTTCTGAATAAATCACTATACTCATTAGACTTCTCTAACTCTGGTAAAGCTTTTTCAAAAATAAATTTAGTCAAAAGAACATAGTTCTTATGGAAAGATTCCTTGCTTGACTCTTTTGCTAATGTATATACAAGTCTAATGGTTGTAATATCAAAATTAGCAACTCCTTCATCTTGGATTTTATTTAGGGAATTACTTATGTAGGAGAAGAAAGATCTGTCTTCAGAATCTGGAGAGCTCAATCCAATTTTACTAATAGTCTTAAGGATCGTTGATTTAAAATCATCAGAGAATGTAAATAAATCTGGGTCTTCTAAGAAGAGTTTATAATTAAAATTTTTTCTGAGAATAGAAGTAACTGTAGGGGAGTTCAAACTGATAATGTGCTTAAGTATAGAAGATCTGGTAAATTCTAATACAGTCTTGTCATTTACTACTTCAACAAGGCTCTTTACGTGTTCTCCTAAACTTTCAGGGTTGTAATATAAATCTTGAACTGATTTCTCAGTAATTCTTTGGAGTCCTTTAGATTTAAAATCTAAGTGTGATGGGTAGTTATAGATCACGAATTTTCCATCTCTAAATGCCCAGTTCTTGTTGGCTGAATGGGAGGATAAATTAACTACAACTCTGATACCTTCAATCTTTTCTTTAATAGAAGTTAGATCTAATGTATGAGTAGAAGAGCATGTTACACAAGACTCAACTCTATCAAGTAAGGAAATACAGTAACTTTTATTCAATGATTCTATACTGTTTACTTGTACCTTATCTAAACCAGTGAATTTCTCCCATTTTCCACTTTTCTTAAGCTCAACACTAGCTGTAGTAGATGTATCAGTATAATTCTCATTAAGTTTCACTTCAAAAATATCTTCTACAGAAGCAGCTTCATTAAGAGTAGCAAGTCTCCCTACAACTCTAAAGCTTTCAATTTCAGCATTATTAGAATAAAATTTCTTAGTGAATTTAATAGGTTTCTTTCTAAAATCAGTTGGCAAAAGAAGTACATATTTCGAGATTCTTTGATGATCTAATGTAACAGTGACTTCTCTTTCAGTAGCAAGATCAAAGAAAGCAGCTGGTTCACTTTCTCTAAAAGGAAGTTTTACCTTATTTCTATTATCTAACCATCTATCATACATAGCTCTGGAAGTAATAGAATAATATTTCTTTACGTTCTCTAACTCTTTAAGTGAGTTAGCACAGAAGATAAGCCCTGTCCCAATTGGGTAAGAATCTGCATTAGATCTTTCTCTATGGAATTTACTGGATATAGTGAATTGGGTTGGGACGAATTTGGAGTCTTGATGTTCTCTGAAAATTATTGTTGGTTTAGGGTAGTTGGAAACAAATGATTCGGAAGTACTGTTTGTGGATAATAGAACACTAGGGTGATATGATGGGTTAACACAACTTCCTGTGTGGGAGTGAACCCTTAAGTCTATAGCTGCTTGTTCTTCGTATATAGCATCTTGTTCCTTAATTTTATATTCTACTTCTCCTTGAGAGACAATATTTTCTTTAGAGTCTTCTGATTTAGTGTTGTAGTATAAGTTGATATTTATTTTATCAAAGTTCTTTCTAGCTTCAGAGAAATTTTCTTCTAAAATAACTTGGGTTTTCTCTTGTATAGAATTAGTAACTATAGTAGTTGGTTTACTAATAAAGAGTTTATCTAGCTCGTTCAAGTCACAATCTCCTTCTTTTAATAATTCTATTGATAGATCTTTTTGAGGTTCTGGTTGTTCTTGTTCAATTTCTTCTTCTATCTTCTCATCATCCTTTACTTTCTCTTTCTTCTCGTCTTTCTTTTCATCTTTTTTCTCTTCTTTCTTCTGATCCTCTTGCTTAACTTCTTGTACAAATTGAGTCTCAGTCAAAGCTTGATGAATTAATTGTAAAGTAATACGTTGTTGATTAATAGTTTTCTTCTGCTCTATTTTATTCAAATTAAGTACAATAATCTGTCCATCCCCTGCAATTGCGACTTTATCATCTTGAGTTACGACAGTATAGCTAACATTTTTGTTAAGTTCAGATAATTCGACATTATTCACAAGAGAAGTTTTGATTTGATTATCTTCAATTAAATGTTGTAGTTGGAGTAATACAACTTTACCATCTTTACTCTCACCAACAATGTTTAAGTTATATTTATGGCTGTCTGTCATACTAGATTCTGATATACTTAAAATCTTAGTAATTTCTTCAGGTAAATCCAATGTAGACTTCTGAGTAGACATTATTCTATTTTTAGAAGAACTTGGCTCAAAGAATGGTTGGTATTGAAGAATGTTGTGTCTTTGGGTAGAGACTACTTCAGAAACTATACCTTCTAAAACCTTCTTTTTGTTATTAGAGAAGCTAGGTAAGTGTTTGTTGTAATCAACTGATTTTAGGTAGCTAACTGGGATGTCTACAATAAGGTTGTGTGAGAGTACTGATAGCTTTCCTTTCTTAGAAGTTATCACTGAGATGAGACCTTGGAGATCTGATGATTTATGATTGGATGACATCTGAATTGAGAAATTAATAAAGTCAGTCTGTGATAGATCTTCTAATTTAACTTCTTTCTCTTCGTTCTTCTCTTCATCTTCTTTCTTCTCATTATCATCTTTATCTTCTTTATCTTCTTTATCTTCTTTATCTTCTTTATCTTCTTTATCTTCTTTATCTTCTTTATCTTCTTTGTCATCTTTAGTCTCTTCATCTTGATCTTGTTCTTCATCTTCTTCCTCAATAACTATATCTTCTTCATACTCTTCTTCTTCTCCTAAAAAGTTTCCTAACAAAGAAGCATTTTCCTCTTCATCATATTCAATTTTATTAGGCTTACTCAGAAGAGGAGCTGATATTCCCTTCTTTGGTTTGATCTTATTAACTACATCTCCTCCCTTATTAATTTCTATCTTTTCATATTTAATATTAATAGAGTTAGAATTACTAGCATTAACCTTAGCTTTAGCATTAGTTAGTTCATAAGTAGCTAAAGTATTAATATATTTCCTATTCTTTTCATTAGACTTAAGGATGTCTTCAGTAATAGACTTAAAGTTAATACTTCCTACTTCTGTAAGTCCTAGTCCTGTAGAGTATATCTTACAAGTTCCTTTATCATTCAGAGTAAATACAAGATCTGACTCCACAGATACTATTATTTTACTTTCTTTACTAATTTGGGTTGGTGGTAAATAATTCAAAGAGTTTTGTAAAGGAACATTAATACTGTTTTGTAATATATGAGTGTCTTTTACAATATCTCCAGATGAGAAAGCAACTTGATTAATCTCTCTATCATCAAAGACGTTTTGGAACATCTGGTCTCCTCTATATACATATCCGTATTTAGCTAGTTTATGGTATGATTCTTCAAGTCCTACAAAAGTAGAAAGTCTTTGTAAGTGGGAATAAGGTCTGGATACATTACTTGTCAGTTTAGTTATCTCTTCATCAGCTTGTTCACCTAAGCTATGACACCAAAGTTGCTCTTCTAATATAGTAACAACGTCTAATAAGGAGTTAATGTCTTGCACTGAAATATTCTTCTCTAATTTTTGGTATACTTCTAAAGCTTTTAAATATTCAGAGGTTTCTACATTATTTCTTGCCTTTCTTGCATGAGGATCATTTAGACCAATAACTTCAAAGTCTACAAACTCTTTAGATCTTCTATGACGAAGTTTAGAAATGATGTTCAATAAGTCATCAAGGATAAGTTTAACATCAGTGACTGGAGCTGAGAATTCAACATTAGAGTCTACAATCCTGACGGTTTCCTGAGCTGACTTAAAGAAAGAAATATAGGTTCATTTCACATACGAATGGTTTTCAGTCAAAAGGTTCCAATCCATAAATCTAAATAATAGATCAAAATCTGTCTTAGAAATTGTGAGAATTTGATGATCGGTTGAAGAGATAAGGCCTCCTTCCATATTTAATGGAGCTTGGGTTTCTGATTTGTTGATAACTTTAGCTTTTCCTTCTTTATTCACCAATAAAGCTTTCTCTCCTTGGAGTTGGTATAAAGTTAATCCTTCTGATGAAGTTTCTTGACTGGAACCTTCCTTCAAAAGTTGAGTAGAGATTTTGTAGAATTCATTAATTGTTTCAAATACATCCTTGTTATTGACACCTTCATCTTTAGAGCTATAATTTTCATGAATGTATTTTGCTATCTGTAGAGTCTCTCCTTTCGCACTTTCTTGAATAGATTGATTACAAGCATATTGCAATAATTTGAGAGAGTTCTGAATGATAATCTTTCTTCCTTCAGCAGTAGATTCAGATAAAGCCCACTTAGTGTACTTAGTAGAATTAATAAGCTTAATAACAGCCCATCCTTTAGCTGCTTTAAAATGTGAATTATCGACTGGTAAGTAAGCTTCCAAAATATCTTTTTCAGCTAATCCCATATATTTACTGATGAAAGCAGTGGCATTATTGACACCATATCCTTTAGGTAAATGGCTTATAGCGATTGTGTTTACCAGCTTTTGCTTAATCTGGTTTCTGACACTAAATTTATTTCCCTAAAACACAATTAAATTCTGTCAAGATTCTAATATATTTTATCCAAGTGTTTCTTAAAAAGGTGACTTACTCATAATTTCTGATGATCAAATTGTCTTGGATATGGGTTTAAAACAACAGGGATTCCTGGCTTCATTATACTCACAAAAGGAATATATGGTCCTTCTGAGTCTATTTCTGTAAATTTATCAGTGAATGGATCCTTGTTTAGTCTAAAAGATTCAAGTTAGCTATGTCAGTTGTGAATTTTAAATATCCTTTAGGCATAAAGAAAGTTGGGCCAAATAAAAATATCCAAATTTAAAGTCAGCTTACCTATAAGTAATCTTTTGTTGGTCAGCATCTAAAGTGACTGACACAAATCTTGGGGTGGTAGTCTTGAATTTCTTGCAGAACTTTTTGTTGTTTTGGGCTGACTTGACTCCAAACTCAATTCCTGTAATTCCAATGGGGAAAATAAATTCCCAAGTATGAACTCCTGATGAAAATTGGATATTGGCTAATAAATCCTTAGATCCTTCTATCTCCTTAAAGCTTAGTTCTATACAAGATAACATTAAACTAGTAGCGAAAGTTAAGACTTACTGTTTGATGATAAGCTATACTCTAAATCTTCAGTTTCACTGAATCTGAATGAAACATTGACTGGATTTTCTTTAGATTTTCTATCACTAACCATTGATTGGTTAGCAGTGGAACTACTAATAGTAATTCCGTACTCCTCTAATACCTTTTTATCTAACGGGTGGGCATCTCCAAAGGTATTAACTAACTTAGATTCACTTGATTGGGTTGGTAGGCTAGGTTCCATATCTAATTTTAATTTATATATCCGAATTAATTTTCTGAAAATATAAGGTCTAATTCGCCTATTAAATCAACCAAATTTATTAAGAGTGGGGTTTTGGGGTTTTGGGGTTTTGGGG
>MJUV02000004.1:0-15817 GCA_001880345.2 Euplotes focardii
TTCCGATCTCCCCAAAACCCCAAAACCCCAAAACCCCAAACTATGAATTAGATATTGGAATAAATAAATCTAAAATATTAACAATATTTCTATGTAATTTGTAAGCAAAAGTAAAATATGCAGATGATTAGTAATCATCATCATGGTGGGCGGAACCTAGAAGATCATTTCTTCCTTGATGTTCCAAGAACTCTTGCTGTTCAGCATTCATACTCTTGTTATCAGTACGGATAGCAAGTAGAACCTTCTCTCTAAGAATTTCTTTAGAGCTGTAGCTTGGAAGCTCAAAGTTGAAGAAGCAAGTATTGGCTCTTGGTAAGGCACCATCACCATAAGACTTATTTGTTGATGGTTTAATCATGAATCTTGTCTTAGAAAGCTTGAATTCTTCGTCATTAGCTGGTAGTCTTTCTTGTCCCCAACAGAAAACAATAAATTTGAGTCTGTCTTCTTCAGAAATTTCTTCTAAAATTTCCCATAACCATTTAACACAGTCTGAGGCTTCTAGCTCTCTAGGGTTACTTCCTCCATACTCTGTGTTTCTCTTCAAAAGATCAAGATCACATTTAATCTTACCACAGACAGCTTCCTTGAGTTCATCAGGAGTCATCAAATTGAGTAATCCCTCAGGAATGATCTTAGTGAGCCCATTCTTGATTGCATAGCATTGTACTGATACTTCATTCAGCCTAGCTGTAATAGATTTAATAATAAATTCATTTTTATTATCATAAGTTACTGGAATTTCAAGACCATTTTCACAGAGTTCCATTACACTTCCATCTGAGAGGGTAACTGCGAACGTTTCCATAATCACATTTTCGAAGTCTTCTTTAGATGCTTCCATAACATAGTGAAGTCTGTTGATAAATCCAACATCTATCTCATAGAGATCTTGGAGAGTGAGGCTTTCACCTACTAGTGGTTTCCAACAAATAGAAGCAAGATCAAGGGTCAAATGAACATTTGTACGAATGCATACACCCATCAAGATTCCTAAATATTCGTAGAGAGATAAGTCTTGAGTTGAGGTACATGAAGGATTGATAGTCCAGTATTCTTTATAATCTTTAACTTCTCCCTTATTGTTAGGGGTTGGAACTAAGATAGGAATATCTTCTTTATCTTCTTGAGAAAAATGAGAAGGCTGAATTTCAGCACTAAGATCAGCAAAGAATTGTCTATATGGACCTCCTTCCCCAACAACAAATTCTCCTCTGAATAAAACAGAGAAAGAAATGTGTGGTTCTGCTCCTTGTGGTCTCTTAGGTCTCAAGAGTGCTATATCAACTTGACTCATTTGTTCATATGAGTTATAAATTAATGAAGAGTAACTTTCTTCTTGATCATCTTCTACTAAAATAACAGTTTGGTCAATATCTTCCTCATTATCAGAGAGAGCTTCTATCTCTATAGCTTCTGTGTCTTTCTCCTGCTGGTAATGAGCTATCTTGAGTCTTTCAAATACCATCTCTGCTGGTTTTTCTCTTTCAATACTTGTCTTGTCCAATACAGTTAATTTCAAGTCAAATTTAATACTGTGAATAATAATTCTAAACTTAGAAATGAGTCCTGGTAGTGAGAAAGAATCGCTCATATCTGAAACATTAGATGAGGTATCTGAGCAATATATCAAATAGATTGATTCGTATAGGTACTTATTCATAGATCTGAGTAAAGCCCAGAAATACTTAATTTCTCTAAATCCAACCTTCTTTAGTAGTGATGGATAATTGATTTCTACAGAATCTCTATCGATTTGGTAATGGTGGTGTTTAGGTTTGTTCTCTCTAACTCCACTACCTCTGAAATGTGGGGAAAGAATACAGCTACCACAAATATCTATAGTTAGTAGTTTTAACAACATTTCTAAATCGTATTTAGAGATGTTTTTAGTATGCTTATTTTCATTCTCTTCTACTGAGTCTATATTAGGAATTAGTTTAAATTTAAGAAGATATTTGTTCCAAATTAGCACTTGAGAGTGTTGAATTAATAATGCTATAAATAGCTAAAAAAATACCTGTGATGGATACTCTCTGGTTGTATTCTTGAGAGGTTCTATAAGCACAGAGTTCAAATCCAAGATCATATCCTTGACCTTCAAAGATCTCCCATGCTTTTCTTGGATCATTTTCTATTAGACTTATCAAATCCTTCTCTCCAATAATCATTGAAACCTCTATTCCAAATTCTTCATTATCTGGATTCGCAAGGATTTCTTGTTGGATCTTCTTACAGTTTTCTGATAATTGGTTATCTTCAGTAAGCAATAAATTCTTCAGGTATATGCCAAGAAAAACTTCAGATTTATAATCATCTACTACAGTATTTCCAAAGAAGATTTTGATATCCTCTCTAAGCTGTCTCTTAAGCTCTGGATCTTCTTTAGATTCTTCCTTCTTAACTTCTTCCTTCTTAACTTCTTCTTTGTTATCTTCATCCTTCTTAATCTCATCTTTATTATCTCCTTCTTTTACTTCTTTTACTTCTTTTACTTCTTTTACTTCTTTTACCTCTTCTACTTTGTTATCTTCTTCTGGTTTTGGTTCTTCTTTCTTCTCTTCTTTCTTCTCTTCTTTCTTCTCTTCTCTCTTCCCCTCTTTCTCCTTTTCAGCATCTCCTTCAGCTTCTGTGAATAAATTACCAAGACCCATTGATTCAATATTTTGTACAGATTGAGTATCCTCTTTACTCACTTCCTTTAATAAAAGGTTAGTTTTTGGAAGTTTCTTTTTTAAATTTATTAGTTCATCTTTAAATTTCTGATCCTCCTTCTCATCTTTATTCTTGTAATTAGTTAGGATATCCTTAATTGCTTTGGTAATGTATTCAACTCTGTTCTTAATCGCTAAATTAAATTTATTTTCAACGTCATTTGTGATATCATATACATCTTCTGGGGCAGGACCATCCTCAGCTCCATTATTATTTTGACCAGCATCTAATGGTCTTGGTGTTCCACATATAGTACAACTTTCATTTGTTATTGGGTTTTCTAAAGTACAAGCTGCACAATTATAAACAGCTAGGTCTACTGGAGGTTCAGGTTCTTCTTTAACAGGCTCTTCTTTTACTTCTTCTTCCTCTACTTCTTGAATCAAGTCTTCTTCAAGTAATAACCCAAGATCAAATTCATCTAAAAGTATAATAGCAGATCCTTGATGATCATATTTCTCCCATTCAATTTCCTTTACTTTCACCTGTTCCTTATTATTCTCTTCCTTCTCAACGATCTTCTCCTCTTCTATAACCTCATCCTTCTTATCCTCAGCTACCTTCTCTTTCTCAACCTTCTCTTTCTCAACCTTCGCTTTCTCAACCTTCTCTTTCTCAACTTTCTCTTTCTCAACTTTCTTTCTCCTAGAATCCTTAGTAGGAGTTCTACTAACTTTTTTATCTTTCTTAACTTTAGCTTCTTTCAGCTCTTTCTCCTTGATCTTCTTAGCTTCGTGTTCTTCAATAAGTGTATTAACTTCATTCATTTTATTTTTTATGGATTTCTTCGATATTTCTTATGTGTGAGAAGTATTGTTCAAGTTCTTTTTTAGTTTCACTATTATTACAACTAATATCTCCTTTAGGAATATAGATATCTTTGACTATACCTCTATGTTGTTTTACAATATATAATAACTTTTCTTTTATTTCATCTCTAGTCATTTCGATAGGAAGCTTTGATATTATAATCACTCTTTCCCATTGAGATCCTAGTCTTGTCTGTTCGAAACATTCCTTTTCAATGTCTTTTGATAAGAGGTTCTTTGGGGAATCGAAATATGCAAGGATTTGAGCAGCAATGACTACTTTCTCTAACCATTTTGGAAGGTCTATTAGGTCGTTTAGACTATGGACTCTCTCTCCTCTAGCAGTTGGAAGTAATGTACCAACAATAAGCTCGATTTCGGTTTGGAGATATTCTGAGAATAGAGTCTGGGATCCTGTGAGATCTGATTGATTAGGTTTAATAATATTAGCCTCAGATATCAATTCTTGAATAAAAGCTTTACTCACATGAATTCTCTCAAAATGATCTTTAATTGAATCTTGGTAGTCATCTTCTTCTTGAGAAACTTCATTCGACTCATAATTAAGCTTAAGAGTTCTATAATTCTGAATAACCTTATTCAAAATCTGGAGTACAAAGATATTCAGTGAGGCTGGAGCAGCAGATTCTTTATAGAATTTAGTAAGTTGAGAGATAAGTCCTCCAAAGATCTTGCTCTCAAATTCTTCATTTTCTGAGACATGAGCTTTTACTAATGAATTACAAATATTTCCAGTAACTACACAGCAAGTGGTCCATTCATGTGGGATAAGACTAATAGAACATTTTAAAGAACTTGTAATATCATTTCTCAGATGTAAAGGTTGAATAGCTGAAGCTCCAGCATTGAAAATACACCATATTTTTCCATAATTGAATACTAGGGGTCTAATCTGAGTTCCTTGGTTACTTGTTTGATTAAGCTCAGCTATTAAATTAGCTCCTCTATCATCAGAATAGAATTTTAAAGTTGCAGTCTTACATAAGAAACTTGCATTGAGATCAAATGAGATAATCATTCCAACATTTAATTTTTGCTTAGCCTCTTGATCAAATAGCTCATGGAGAGGAATTAGGACTGAGTTATCTCGACATTCAATAATTTCTTGTCCCTCAGTAGTGAATTGAGTTTCATCGTCTATTCCAGCATAGTTCTGGTATTCTTTACAAATATCAATATCGATCTTTTGGGATTTAATTGTCTTTGAAAGATCCTCCCATTGTTCAACTATCCAAGTGTAGAGGTGTTCTACAACATTATTTTCTCCTGACTTAATAGTCTCCTCTAATTCATTTTCAATAAATTTATCATATGTCTTATTTGATAACTGTGCTGCTTCTTGAACGGAAAGATTAATAGCTCAATTTTGAACTAATTCAGGAAGATCAGCTTTTGTTAATTCTTTCTTTGAGAAATATTCTAATTTCTTCTCTGAAGAATCATTGTTAATTCCCTTGTATATTTCTTTAACTCCAGTGATATAGGCATGTTCATACTCATTCCCAATAATCCAAGTGAGAATATCCTTAATTTTAGTTGCTTTTTCAGATGGATTATTTAATACTTTCTTTATACTTCCCTTCTTAGTGAAATGGTTAATAATTATCTTCTTTGCATAGTAAGCATTCACAGTCATAATTTTATTCTCATACTCTTCCTTTAAATCCTCAAATGAGGAACAGACAGCAGGAGAGTTTAGAGGCATGGGTGGATCATATTTAAGAGGTACCCACATATTGTATCTCATAGAGTCTCTATCAATAAATTCTACAAAGGCTATTTTATTCTCAAAATCAATAGCTTTTAGCATAACTACAATTTCTTCTCTTCCAAATTCAGATTTGAGTTCTGGAATTTTGACTAAGAACCAAGAACCAATAATGCATTCTTCTGGCATTTTAGCAGACCAATCATAGCTTTCATCTGGGACAACTGCTCCAGCAGGCAACTTTTTCTCTAACATAATCATTGCATCATCAAGGGCCTTGGTTTGGTCACCGATCCTAAGACTATGTCTAAGCTGTTCGAAGTAGAATTCCATCTCCCACGGTTTATAAGTTGATTTTACAAATTCAATAATCTTTGGAATAATATTCTTCTCCCAGTAAGATAAAAGTCTAATTTTAGCTTTAGTCTCATTAGCTGGAATAATAGGTCTTGGTAGTTGGTCATACCCAGATCTAGGCATTGAATGTTCAGAGATATTTATATCTGTATTATTCCTTTTAATATCTTTCTTCCCTTTCTCTCTATCACTGTTTGGATTTACAGTATAGTGATAGTTCAAAACAGGTTCTAATTTATCAACAATTCTTCTCCAAGATTCTGTAAGCTCTAACTCACATTCTTCAGTAGGAATTTCCACAGATTTTGAATGATATTCTTCTAAAATGCTTAACAAAGGTTCAAGAGTTTCTAAATCTTCCTTGTCTTTATCTTCAGTATACAACAGAGAAATCTTAAGTAACATAGTTAAAATAAGTGAAACAGAGTCTCCACAAGCCTTCTCTAATCTTTGTTTCTGTTCCTTCACACACTTAAAACAAGCAACTATAGCTTTATTAATGACTCCAACTTCAGGTAACAATTCCTGTCTCCATTTAATCCTATCATTATTCTCAAATAATTTAGCTTCTATAGCTTGATTTCTTGATAGCTTAATAATACTACTTTCATCATCAACAATGACAGATAAATCAAGTTTCCCACTATAATAACTTCCATCAACCACAGTACCAGTACATTGCTTTTCATTAAAATTCATATTAACTTCTGAGCCAGGCTGTACAATAGAAAACATACTAGCGACTACTTCTAAAGTTCCATACAACAGATTTAAATCTTCTTGTGACTCAAGAGAAGTTGGACAATTAATAATTTTAGTTAAGGAGAGTTGTAGTAGATCTTTCATTTCAGTCAAAGTTTTATAATTCTGACTGACATCATATTTATAATCTTCAAAGAGGATCTCTCGGATTAACTTCTTAAGATCTTGGATTATAAGGGAAGAACTGTAACCTGTACGAACGAGTTTTCGGGAGTTATTGTCGATACAGTATTTTCTTTGGTTTATCAGCTTTTTGGAAGGATTGTCGATTTTTATACTGAAGCCAGGAGTGGATTTGCAGATTGTCATTTTTAGGGTGTCTCTTGACAGTTTTATAAGAGGGCCAGTTCCTGGAGGTGGTTGACCTTTGTATGCAGCGTTAGGGTTTTGTTGGAATAATGCAGGGTAAGATTGGGCGATGTCGATTCCAGAGAGATATTTACTCATTTTTAAGTGGTTGAGAGTTTCGTTGTTGATTTGGATTTGATCTATTTCTTGGTTATATGCTTTATAGAAAGTCTCAGATACAACTCTTGCTTCTTTTAAGCTCATTCTACTCTTGATTGCTATTTTTGTAGTTCCTTTGGTTTTTAGACAATTTTGAATTTCTTTCGCAAATTTGATAAGTCTATCAAGTCCAGATTTAGACTTTAGTACCTTAGTATCTTTTTCTTCTTTCTTTTCATCTTCCTTCTTCTCAACTTCCTTTATCTCACCTTCTTTCTTCTCATCTTTCTTTTCATCTTTCTTCTCATCTTTCTTTTCATCTTTCTTCTCATCTTTATTCTCATCTTTCTTGTCTTCTTTATTCTCTTCCTTCTTGTCTTCTTCCTTATTATCTTCATTCTTCTCTATAATCTTTTCAGGAGTTCTTGATCTCTTAGAAGGAATCTTGCCAGTATCCAATTTATTAGGATCATCCTTTCCAAGATTCCATAATTTATCAAGCTCATAAAGGGCAGTTACCAAAAAGGAGCAGTCATCAGAGGAGTTATTCAAAGTAGCATAAACATAGAAATAATCTTCTTTATCATCATCTGAGTCTTGATTAAGAGCTGGATCATTTAATTGTTTAGTATCTTTCTCTTCTTCAGGGCCTTTCTTCTCTTCTTCAAGTTTGACAAAATCATTTATATTTCCTATCTTACTGTCTCCTTTCTCTATAGGATTGATATAATATTCAAGAGCAACTTGTGCTCTGTTATCAGTAACAGTTAAGCATTGACCTATCTTTCTAAGTGCAAGTTGAATAAAGCTTTCATCTTTATTCTTTCCAAAGCCTTTGTGAATCTTATCTTTATCAATACATAATCTAGCTACTTGGCAAGCAGCTCTAATCACTCTTGTACTATTACTTCTTTCTTCCTGCATCAGGATTTCGGAGATATTTGAATTTTTCTATATATTAGATGGGTTTGACTTACATCAATATTGATTTCTGGGTTTATACATTCTCCAACAATTTCTAAAATTCCGTTTCTTGTCTCATCTTTTACGTTTTCAAGAGAATATGACATTTTAAGCACTGTGCTTAGTTGGAGGAATAAAGTGACTAGTCTTTGGTATTTTGTGGCAAGGAAGTTTTGAATAGAATTTTTCTTACTGTCTTTACTTGGTTCTAGAATATTAGTTTTATTATACTTACTCTCCTCAGGGGCACTCTTCATCTCTTCAGTAAGCATATTTACTAGGTTATCGAGTAAGGTTTCCTGTAATAAATTATGAGCTTCTAAAGATATCTGGGAGTTTTCATTATCTCTAATAATGAATTTATTCAAAAGAAGTTTGGCAGCAGTCTGTGTTTGTGAAATTAGACTCTCTGATAAATGAGATTTATTCAATATTATCAATGAATCCTTAGTGTCTAAGATCAACCCTATTAGATTAGTGAAGAATTCACTGAATATAGATCCTCCTTGAGTGAATTCTAACACAATATGTAATATAAATGCCTCCCTTGCTGGGTTACCACTAAGAATAATAATCATATCATTCAAGCATTCCAAAAGAGATCTAATTTGTGCGATAATAAATACTTCATCATAAGATGACTTAGAAGTCCTTAAGTTAGCTGCAAGTTTATTTTTAATAAATTCAGAAACTGTTTGCTTGAGCTTATTATAGTCAGAGATAAAGATAGCAATCAAGTTGCTCATAGTTTCCATAATCTTATTGTTGATTTTTCTTATTCTCTCAATACCACTAGCTTCAATATTGATGAATGGGTTCACTTCAATACTATTAGCAAAAGGAGCTATAATGGACTTAGATTGGTTAGTATTTCTAATAAGCTTCAACAATTTATTTAAATGATCAAACCCTTGCAGTCTATTATCAGCTGTAGAAAAATGAGCATCAACATTTTCTCTAATACTCTTGAAATTTTTGATTCCTGGGTTTGTGATGAATGAAACAACTGCTTCAAATGTAGATGCATTTATAGATTCAGTATTAGCGAGTTCTCCATGTCTATTACTAGAATTTCCCTTTTTCATTTTGTTTCTTCTGGCAGCTCTCCTACTTTTTCCTTTTAAGAAATGGTTTTTATTTGATAGATTAACTACAGCAGATTTAGATCTTTGTAAAGAGAGATCACTATTATCACTTGCATCTCCAAAGCCTGAATAGCAGTCACTTGATTTTAATAAATTCATTTCTTTAGAACTCTTAAGTCTGCCTAAGATATTTTCTCCTGTTTCAGATCTTAAGATCTGAGAGTTTAAGTCAATTGTTGGGTTGACTTCCAGCAAGAAAATAACTTTTTCTTCTACATCTTTCATAATAGAAATTTCTGGGTCTTCTAAATCATGGATATTGAAAGAGCAATTCCTTAACTCCAATGGTTTCTTAAAATCTAATACTGGCTTAAGTTTTTCTTTAATAATGATTCTGCAAATCTTCTTCAATGCAGGCTTTATGTTCATTTCATCCATCTTTATTAAGAATCTTTGACAAATTGCCTTTAGTAAATCTTCATCTTGGAGTTTTGTAATAATCATTGAGTAAATATCAGTGTAAATTTCACTATTGAGACATATTAATTCATTATCAGTAATTTTAGGAGGACCATCTTCAATTTTATTAGCTGGCTCTCCTTCCTTATGGTCTTCTTCTTTCTCATCTGCATATTTCTTCTCTTCATTATCATCTTGCTTCTTATTTTTCTTTTTATTCTTTGGGATCTCTACATGTTGTACTAATTTCTTTCTGTTGACTCTCTTAGAAGTTTTAGTACCTTTAGAAACGGCTACCTTCATATTAGCTGATGATTTAGAATTCTTACTTGCTTTCTCTTTTTCTTTTTTCTCTTCTTCAGCTTTCTTATCCTCTTCCTCCTTTTTACATCTATCTTCTTCCTCTTTTTTCTTTTTCTCTATTTCCTCTTTCCACTTAGTCTCTTTGGATTCTTTAAGGTTTGTGTAAGAAGATTTAGCGATTTGAAGAGCTTCAATCAAAAGGATTTTAAGATTTGGGTAAGAGAAATAGTTCTTTTGAGCCCATTTATCAATATTTCTGGCATATTTCCAGACTATTTTTAGTTTTTCTTCATATTTAGGTGTCTCTGGATCAACAATATCCATACCCATAAGATAGTCAAAAGCATCTTCGATTATATCTGAATGGTACATAAGGCAGATCATACTCATATTGATCATATAGTTCCATTTCTTAATTGTGTCTGGTTTTAATTTAACCTTTAGCATTGGGTTTAGAGCTGATTCACTCTTTGGAGCTAACTCTCTGATTTTTTGAATTAAACTGTAAGCACCACCATCTTCATTTTTAATCTCTTTAAGGTACTCAGTTAGTGGGTTATGACTATTCTCATCTAATGAGCCTGGATTAAGCCCTCCTCTAAGTAAGTTCCAAGTCACTACAGAATTAGTGGATAAGACTCCTTCAGTTCCTTTAATCATAGCCTGACTCATAATAGAAGATCCATGAATAGTTGAGTTGAGCAAAGTAAACCAATTTCCTAGTTCTTTAGCTCTTGATTTGGAAATTTTATCTTTCATGTTAAAGGAATTATAGATATTTTCAGTCAGATTTGGAGTACATTCAGGATAAACTGCATTGACTGCAATTCTAAAACCATATCTATTAATAGATTCATCTCCTTGTAAATCTTGCCTTCTTCTTCCACCTTGAGTAGTAGACTTGAACTCAATTGTAATTTTACTACCAAGCATATAAATAAATGAGTAAGGACCATTAGGCTTTGAAGAGCTTCTGTACGATGTACCAAAATTATCATTGAACCAATGAGAGGTATCATTAGATGATACATTAATTGAACAGTTGCTAGAGTCACTTTGGCATCTTAGATCAAATCTTACTAGTATAGCAATAGCCTTAGCGAAATGAAAGGTTTCTTTAATAACAATATCTCCTCTTGGATAAGGATGGGGAGTTTCAAATATTTTCTCGTTTGTATAATCAATACCTCCAACTATATTAAATAAATGGTTATAAATTACCTGAAAAGTTTGAGAGTAAAGGTTTTTGGATAGTCTCTTTACCATCTTCAATTGTTTTCTGGCTGTCTTCCTTTGAAACTCCAATTAATTTGGTGATCATACTAATAATCTTCATAAAAGTTGGCAACATCTTTTTAGAATAATCAATGAGTTTGAATTCATGGACTGATTGAGAAAGAATGATTTGGAAATATTTATAGAAGCATCTTAACCATTTCCATTCATATTGATTAAAACTATCAGTTGGATTAGCAGTAATTTGTGCCATGCAAGTTTCAGCAAATTTAACACATGTGATAATAAAATCTCTATTCTTTTCAGTGTTATGGAAACTCATGAATCTGATAGCTAAAGAATCCTCAACTAATCTATTGAAGATCTTCCAAGTGTATCTAATAGAAGATAAGTTATTTAAAGCATCTTTCTCCTGAGGAGTTGCTTTACTAGAATCAATACCTCCAAATTCTCTTGCTAAATTTAGTTGTTCAAGGAGAATATCAGTAAATTTATTCCATAATTCAATAGTTCTGTGCTGATGGATTTCTCTTTCTTTAAGGTGAACTTCTCTGAAGATTTTCCGTTTGGATGATTTATTAACTTCCTCAATTTTCTTCTTCTCATCTTCAATCTTTTTCTTCTCATCTTTTTCCTTCTTTTGCTCTTCTTTAGTTGGTTTACGGATAGTTCTCTTTTTGTTTCTTACAACTGCTTTATGTTCTTCAACATATTTTTCTTCATGGTAGCCATTTTGAGATAAGATTTCATCTTTAGTCTTACTTTGGTAGATATTGAGATAAAGGTCTACTACATAATCTTCTACTTGTTCTGATTCATCATCTATTTCTATATCTTTTGGCTCCTCTTTAGACTCTTCTTTAACCTCTTCTTTATGTTCTTCCTCTTTCTCCTCTTTCTCCTCTTTCTCCTCTTTTTTCTCATCAGTAAAATCAATCTTTTGATCAAGTAAGAAGAACATTGTAAATGGAGAGCAGAACTCTTTATGATTAAGTGATGTACAAGTTTGCACTTCTGAAACAGATTCCAAATGTAGAATATTATTATTCTTCTGTTCTTCTATCTGTTTATACTCCTCTAGTATTTCATTTATATTATGTTCAAGTACTCCTCCCATATTCAGAAGTTGGAATAACTGTTGTTGTTTCTGCATAAATTTATTAACATATGGCTTATTAAACTCTTTGAATTTCTTCTCATCCTTCACCTTGAATTTGACACTATATTCTTTTATCTCAGAACAGGCTAAAGGAGACCTGAATAAGAAGGTTTGTGGATATTTGAAGTGACAGATGAAGAACAGTTGTAAAGGGTTTAGGTTAGGATTAATACTATCCATGTAATAACTAGACGTAGAAGTCTTGTTTCCAATAATTGGACATTTTGGGTACAGGGAAGAGTGAGATAATAATATTTGGATAAAATCAAACTGATTCTCAGTTGATCTGTAGAATAACTCAAAACCATTTATCATAACGACCCAAGTCAGTCTGTTGATTTCTTGGATATTGAGATCATGTTTATCAGGTAATTCTGCTTTTACAAGTTTGAGTAGGAATTCACCAACTTGATCTAATAGTTTAGGGTTTCCTTCAATAGGAGAAGCTATCAATGTGTCACTAGTTCTGACCCAGTATACAAGTTCTTTAAGAATAGTACTCAAGATATTTCTCTCAGTTTGGGCTAAATATAAGTTAAAATTTGAAAGCTTACCCTCTTCTTGATTGATTTCTTCTAATGGCTGAGCTAATAATTTCATGAGTTTGGTGTAAGATAGATTCATAAATCTGAATAATCCTTCGAGTGACTCTTCATTTCCGGAAATACAAAAGGCATGAAGTTTTCTCTCCTCTATCCTAATAGGAACTTCCTTGAATTTATCTGTCTCTTTTTTAAGGACAGAACTTGAAAGAGGATTTGAATGATTGAAGGAAGAGTAATAGCTAGATGGAGTAGCCAAGCCAGGATTAGCAGCTGTCACTTTAGACTTCTTAGCTTTATAGTTCTTATCCTTATTCTCTAAACCGAATTTATTTCTATATTCTATCATCTCATAATCTCTAATCTTCTCTAATCTTTTGGTGATTTTATTATCTTTAACCATAGAGGTATCATTTGCACTGGAGAATACAGTTGACCATCTTCTCCATCTCCAAGGTAAATCAAATCTAACCCTTTCAAAGTGAAGGAAGAACTCTAGTGCTTTATTGACTAATCCTCTTAGAGTTAGTTTTGGCCCATCTTCACTGACTGGAGGAATTCCAATATTTTCAAGATCATTCTCACTGGTAAAAACAGATTTTCTCATTTGAGACATGTCTTGGGCGATTAAGACTAGCTTTGTACTTTGGGAGGATACTAATCCGTAGAATTTATTGTAGGTATGATCATAAGAAAGGGACATATCATAGTCTAGGAGCTTGACATCCTTGATAGATTTTATATAGCTTCCTCTCATTTGTAATTTTTCAAACATCTTCAGTGCTTTTTCATAATTATTTGTTGGGTTTGGAATAATTCCATTAGCTTCTTCTGCTGTTGACCTTTTCAAAGAAGGAGATTTAACCTCAGTATCTTCTTCACTAGAATCAAATAAACCTTCATTAGATTTTCTACGTTTATAAAATCCTTTCTTAGGTCTTGTTCTCTTCTTTTCCTTACTTTTATTTTCTTCTTTTTCTTTGTCTGACTTAAGCTCTTTTTCATCCTTTTCGTAAATTGAGAAGATCTTAGTATTGACTTCATTTCTGAAATACTTGTTTAATGCAAGTTGACCATTGTTCAAAGTCCAGTACAAGTCGATAATATCATAAGGGAAGAGGATAGAATCATCTTTCACTTGAATATCATGTTCATTTCTATTATTGATCTTATCATTAATCACCTCAGATTGAGCAAGTAAGACTTTTCTCTTAGAGAATAAAGTATTCTTACAGTCTTGGCCTCCATCATCAACTAGCCAGGCAGCAGCTTCAGATACATCATCTCCATTCATCTTTAAGGCTCTGTAGCATTCTTCCTTAGTAAAATAACAGCTAAATGAACTATAAAGTTCTTCAACATCTTTATTATCTGAGTATTCTTCCTTATCTTCACTCTTGTGTTTTTCAGTGTCAGTGTCGAACTCGAGCAAGTAGAAGTCACAAACCTTAGCTTCTTTTAGATTTTCTACACATCTCATAATAGAGTCACCTTCAGGATTTGGGAGAGGGTTTGCATTAGGTTGATCCTGCCCATAAGAATGCTTACCAAATAATGTATCTCCTTTGTTAGAATTAGCAGCTACTTTGTTAGGGTCATCTGGTTGAGACTCACCATTTTTATTTTCAGTATCTTTCTTCTTTTTGCCTTCTTCTTCAGTCTTCTTTAGCTTCTCAACTTCTTCTAAATGCTTGTCCTTGAGTGTACGTTGATGGGTGGAGACACTCATAACTATGATATACAGATATTCTCCATCAGTTAAGAGAGGATATTTCTTATTGAATCTTGTGGATACTGGATTGTTTAAAATATTGGTATCATTACAATAAAGGGAGATATTCCCTTCAACAGCGAAAGAGTCTGGAGATACAACTGTTAAAACTCCAAGAGTTTCCTCAGATCTCCTTGCATAAAGTTTATTCTTTAAATAAACCCAACAGAGTGATTCTGTAAGTTCATTTCTTTGGTGAAGATAGACTTTACCAGCAATTGAGCCACCTTCTCCTGTTCCAATCTTGAACATACCTCTTCCAGAACACCAGTAGATGTAAAGATAAGTTCCATCTGTTGTCAGGGAGGAGTTACCTTCTCCTAAGTATTCAGCAGTAGCTTCTTTAGGTAATAGAATAGCTCCATATAAAGACCCTTGTGATAAGTGGTGGAAAGTCTCTGTATCTGTATGGATATTTTTCAATTCATTGATAAATTTGATCATTGTATCTTGAACACTTGATATAAGATTATCAGCTTCTGGGCAATTTTCACTAATATCATAGATCGTGTATAAAGCTGATAGGATTTTAGAGTAATCAGCAGACTGTACTGCATAACCGATAAAGGCAGAAATAGCAGATCCTAAAATCTCGTCAAGTCTTGCCATCCTCTCAGGCTTTGCCTTAGTTTCGACCAATTTCTTCTTCTTTTCGACTGTTTTCCTGATGAACTCTTCAGCTTGTTGATAGAAATCTTTAGGGTCTGAGGTAAAAATAGGTTCAGTCCAGCCACTCATAGGCTCTAATTGGGCGAGTCTCTGATTTAAGTCATCTAAAGATTCAGGCCATTGAGTCAATGGAGATCTTCCTGGAAGTTCTCTAATCTTCCATGGAGATAAAGCTATTTCCCTCATTGGCTTGCTAATATCATATATATCTATATTGAATTAAACCGTACAACTTACTTAAGCTCGGCTTCAAAGTAAAGTATCCTTTAGAGAACCTCGATTTCAAAATATCATTGTAAGCTTTCGAGATTCTTTGATAGTAACTTTCGAGTGAATTCCCGACAGACTTACAAGTCTTAGAGACAGATCTTTCTAGATCCCTAACTCTTTCCTTTTGATTTGGATCATTTCTTTCCTCCTCTGATTCAATATACCTAAATCACATTTAAATAACTAATCTTACAGTTGATAAAACTCCGAAAGTGTATCCATAACAATATCTCTATTTCCTGGTAAGATATTACTTTGATCTTCAACATCTTCTTCTAAAAATGCCTCATCCCTTTCTATTTCTAATGGATGAGGATTCGATAAGTATGAATGTAAAAGCCCCCATTGACCATCAAGTGCTAACTCTGGGACTTCTAATGATAGATTTGACGAATTTACTACAAAGCTTGACATCTTAAATCTAATTAATTATATAATTCCTATTAAAACCTTGCTTAAGTCTACTCGGAATCCAATGATAAATATGGTATTAGGGGTTTTGGGGTTTTGGGGTTTTGGGGAGATCGGAAGAGCGTCG
>MJUV02000005.1:0-15259 GCA_001880345.2 Euplotes focardii
CCCCAAAACCCCAAAACCCCAAAACCCCTATTTCTCATATAAATATGAAATTATTCAGAAATCTATATAATTAATATTCAATATTAAAGATGAAACGGAAGAAGATTTTTAACAATCTAAGTTTAATGCTGATACTGACCTTGATCTTGACACTCCTTTCCCCGAAGGTAATGGCAGTATGTGTACCAGGTCAATATATACATTCTGATGGTTCTACTTGTGTAGCTTGTGCTGAAGGTAAGCTTAAGTTTAGAGGATTTCGTAATTCTATTTATTCGTACAATTTTATTTGGAGCATTCTTAACAGTCAAAATGCCATTTACTTAGCCAAATGTGATATAAAACTATATAAGAGCATACTTTTCATAGTTTAAACATAGATTTTCTTACCTTAAGAACTTTACAATATGACCAGGTATTCTTAGTGAACAATATCTAGAAATTTGTATGTTTCAACTTTTGAAATAAAAATTAAGTTTTACTTAGACTCGAAGAAGAGATAATAGTATAAGAAAATCTTAAATATAACTTAATAACTTTACTTACAATCTAAAATCTATCTTAAAAGTCCATACTCCTAATCTTTATTTTTGAAACTATTAGCATACCCCGATAATTTATCTGAATTCAGCTTCTAAATATTATCCATTAAGGATACAAATAGAAGAATTATCCATTAAGAAGAGATCATTTATTCGAAATATTCTATCTTGAAACAATGCTTCATATCCCTAAAACATATTATAAATTATTCCTTAAAATTTCCTTTAAAATTTATGAGAATAAATACTTAAAGAAAAGCGTAACTGGCAGTATAATAATTACTCTTTAGGAACTGCTGGAGATGGAACTCAATCACTTGCATGTGGTACATGTGTTAGTGGATCTATAGCTGCTGGAACTGGAAACAGTGTGTGTACTCAATGTACAGCTGGTACTAAAGAAGTCTCGTTTGCAAGTTGAGATAGTTGAAATGCAGGAACCTCTAGCACAGATGGATCTAATTCTTGTACCAACTGTGTCGCTGGAAAAATTAGTATCAGTGGTGGTCTTTGTACCAACTGTCCAGCCGGACAATCTAGTATAAGTGGTGGTACAAGTTGTTCCAACTGTGCAGATGGAGAATATAGTATTGCTGGTAATACTTGTACATCATGTGATCCTGGACAATATAGTACTGGTGGTGAGACAACTTGATCTAACTGTGCTGCAGGAAAATCTAGTACAGGAAATGGTAATTTAGTTACTTGTCTCGACTGTGCAGAGGGAGAATCTAGTTCAGCAGGAAATATTTGTGTATCTTGTAGTACTGGACAATATAGTATCAGTGGTGGTCTTTGTATCAACTGTCCAGCCGGACAATCTAGTGCAGGAGGTGGTGGTATAGCAACTTGAGTCAACTGTGTCGCTGGAAAATATAGTACCAGTGGTGGTCTTTGTACCAACTGTCCAGCAGGACAATCTAGTGCAGGAGGTGGTAATTTAGCAACTTGAGTCAATTGTAACATTGGAGAATATAGTGCTAGTGGTGATGCATCTTGATCTAACTGTCCAGCTGGACAATC
The DNA here is from genome assembly GCA_001880345.2 of Euplotes focardii. NCBI lineage: Eukaryota > Ciliophora > Spirotrichea > Euplotida > Euplotidae > Euplotes > Euplotes focardii. The sequence continues at coordinate 1,566 of MJUV02000005.1, forward strand.
TAGTCCAGGAGGTGGTAGTATAGCATCTTGTACTTCCTGTCCAGCCGGACAATCTACAACTCTTGGTGGTCCTTGCCTTGCTTGCTCTGCAGGTACTTTTTCAGCGACTTCAGGAGGATCTTGTGCAACTTGTGCTGATGGAACTTATTCAGATGATGGAGCTAGGTAATTTTAAAATTCTTTTTTGATTTCTCTAAATTTAATACTTACCATTATATATAGTGTTTGCATAAATTGTCCACCTGGCTATGAATGTCCAATTAAAGGAAATATGCCAGTCAGATGTAGAGGAGGATATTTTAGTAATGGAAATGATTTAGCTTGCACAATATGCCCAGCAGGAAGTGCATGTCCGGATGGACAAGCTTCTGCAGAAACCTGTACTTCAGGATACTATTCCGAAGGTGGATCAGAGTAAGATAAAATTATTCGAATTTATCTCATAAATTGTATAGAAAATGTAATCAATGTCCACCAGGGTTTGAATGCCCAAGCACCTCAACTCTTACTTCATGTGGAACAGGTACTTATTCAAGAGGAAGACAGACATCATGTACAGCCTGTCCACCAGGTTATTACTGTCCGACAACAAGTACTGCACCTCTTCTTTGCCCAGATGGATTTTGGTCAGCTATAAATTCTAATGAATGCTCAGTAAGAGTCTTAATTCTAACATTTATAGATTTGCCCTGCTGGCTATAGTTGTACTCAGGTTGCTCAAACAGTATGTGGAGGTGGAGAATACTCCTACCCTGGAGATCTTAACTGTAGAAAATGCCCATCAGGTCATAGTTGTGGAGATCCATCCAGCCTAGCTACTGCTGATGATGCTCCAGTTCCTTGTAGTGATGGACAATACTCAGATTATGGATCAAGCACTTGTTCTAATTGTGCTGCAGGAACTTATTGTCCAGCTTATGCTAGAGTAGCTATTACTTGTCCAGCTGGAACTTACCAAGAAAATGCAAATGCTGTCTCATGTAAAATTTGTCCTGCTGGATCTGAATGTAGCACTGCAAGTTCAACTCCTGTCGCTTGTTCTGCAGGAGAGTACTCTTATGAACTTACTTCAGGAACTTGTACAAATTGTCCTGCAGGATATGCTTGTCCTAACACTTACTCACCACCTATTCCATGTCTTCATGGTTGGTATGCAACTGCTGGATTACAAATTTGTACTACTTGCCCAGCTGGAAGTAGTTGTCCAAACACAGATACTGCTCCTTCAGTTTGTGGAGCTGGAGAGTACTCAATGACTGGATGGACACAATGTATTAAATGCCCTATTGGTTATGTTTGTTCTAATAAAAATGATTTACCAGTCCTCATAGCTGAAGATAAATATACAACTCAATCAGCAACAGTAGAAGTCACTTGTGATAGTTCTGCAGGAAAAGCTCGTACCTCAGGAGGATCTTGTGTAGATTGTCCAACAGGATATACATCATTTGGAGGACACTCTAAGAGGTGTGTGCCTTGCCCACCAGGATACTCATGTTCAGACAATAAAGTAACTCCTGCAAAATGTGCTGCGAATTCAAACTCTTTTTGGATGCATTCTACTTGTAGAGTAAGTATAGCTGGCCATCAAAATATGTTCACTGATAGAGATTATTCTGAAGCATGTCCACATGGAACTTTTAACGAAATTACTACCGGTGATTTAATGTGTAAGCCTTGTCCAGCTGGATCAAGTTGCTTAAGAAAAGGAGCAGCAACAGCTTGTGCTGGTACTGAATATTCTCTTTTAGGAGAAATTCATTGTCATACTTGTCCAGTTGGTTCATCATGTACTACCTCGAGCTTTACTCTCTGTACTGAAGGACAATATTCTGACTATGGAGTTACTACCTGTTATGATTGCCCAGCTGGTTCTTATTGCCCGGATATCTTCCAACAAGCTCAATTATGTCCACCAGGAACCTATCAAGATGGTACTGCAGCTACTGGATGTAAAGTTTGTACCTTAGGAGAATACTCATCTGATTTTGGAGCATCTGCCTGTACTCCGTGTCCAGCTGGTTCTTACTGCTCTAGTCCAGACTCACCTGCTGTATTATGTCCTTTTGGAACCTTCTCAGCTAGTGGAAGTACTATCTGCTCTAAATGTACAGATGGATATAAATGTGAAAGTGGAGAAACAACTGCTGAACCAGCAGGAAAAGAATGTGTTGCTGGATTTATTTGTAATCCAGGAAGAAATTATAGAGCTAAATACTTTAATGTGCCATGTCCTTCAGGATATTACTCAAACTCTATTACAGGAACAGATAGATTTACTGCTTGTCAAGAATGCACAGCTGGTTCATACTGTCCTGCCGGTTCTGCAACAGTTACTGCTTGTTTAGCTGGTCATTACTGTCCTGCTAGAACCAGATATGCTACTGAATTCCCATGTCCTTTAGGTACTTATAGAGCTACTGCAGGAGCTACTGTTGATACTGATTGTTTAGCATGTACTTTAGGAAATTATTGCCCAGGAGGAACTTCTATCTTATTATCTTGCCCACCAGGATCTTACTGTCCTGTAGGAACAGGAGATCCATTGCAATCTCTATGCCCAGGAGGAAGTTACTCAGGAGATGCAGCAACTGGACTTGGTGCTTTTGGAGATTGTACTGTTTGTGAAGCAGGTTTTTATTGTCCTGTTGGCTCAATATTCCCTCTACCATGTCCTCCAGGAACTATAAACTCAGCTACTGCAAAGAAATTTAGAAGTGATTGTGTATTACCAACTGCAGGAAGCCAAGCTACAACTTGGGGTAACTCAAATGCTGCTGGAGACCCGTGTACAGCAGGTCATTATTGCCCAGTAGGATCATTTGGAGCTCCTTTTGAATGCCCAGCTGGTACTTATGTAGATTCAACAGCTGCTACTCAAATCAGTGATTGTTTACCATGTCCAGCAGGATTTGCTTGTGAAGTAGGTACTGGAGCAGGAATAAAAGAAAAATTAAAATGTGCTGCAGGTCATTATTGCCTTGCTGGATCTACCAGTTCTTATCAATATAAATGACCAGCAGGTAAATTTAGTGAAAAAGTAGATAATGTTGCAGATACCTCTTGTACTATTTGTACAGCTGGTTATTATTGTCTCGAAGGATCAACAGAAGCTATTCTTGAATGTCCTAAAGGTCATTCTTGCATTGCTGGAACTGCAACTGCATATGAAACTCCTTGTCTAGCAGGAACTTACAATGACGTTACTAAGCTAACTGCTCCAAGTCAATGTACCATTTGTCCTGAAGGTAGTTACTGTATTGAAGGATCTATTGAACCAGTTCTTTGCCCAATTGGAACTATTGGTTCAGCAACTGGAAGAAAAGCTCCTGATGGAGTTGATGGATGCTCAGCATGTCCAGCTGGTCAAACTTGTGCTACTGCTGGAACTACCACTGCTTCTGCTACAACTTGTGGAACTGGATTCTACTCATATGCTGGAGATGTTACCTGTCTAACTTGTAAAATAGGTCATTACTGTCCTGATGCATCAACATCAGGAGTTAACCATGATGATACTTATATCTGCCCAGCTGGATATCTATGCCCAGCAGGATTAAATGTTGACCCAACAGCTGCGCTTTCAGGAGATACATATAAATGTGCCAAAGGTTATTACTGTGTAGCAGAGACTTCTGCAGCAGTTGCTTGTCCAGCCGGAACTTATAATAATGTATTAGGAGGAACTGCACCTAGTTCTTGTATCATAACTGCTGCAGGAAAATACACTAAAGAAGCTTCAACAACTACAGGAATTGATTGTACAGTAGGATATTACTGTCCCGCAGGAACTACAGGAGAAGCTGCTATTCCATGTCCAATTGGAAAGTTTAGAGGAACTGTAGGTGGAATTGATTTAGCAAGTTGTGATGCTTGTACAGCTGGATTTTATTGTGGAGAAGCTACTGCAATTCCAATTGAATGTCCTCAAGGATCTTATTGCCCATTAGGTACTTCTACCCCAGCCCCATGCCCAATTGGTACTTTTGGAGCTAGTATTAAACTTACGGTAGATACTGAATGTATGGATTGTCTACCAGGAATGTACTGTTCTCAAGTCGGACTTAAAGCTCCAGATGGATTATGTGATATTGGATATTTCTGTGTCAAAAAGGCAACTTCTCCAAATCCAACTGATGGAACTACAGGAGATGTCTGTGTTGCTGGAGGATTCTGTGATATAGGATCCTTTCAATCAGTGAGTTGTAAACCTGGTACTTTTAGAACAACAACACTTGCTACATCTGAAGCTGATTGTATTGCTTGTACTCCAGGTAGTTATTGTAGTGGAACTTTCATTAGTACAGTAACAGGTGATTGTACTGCTGGATACTACTGTGAAGCTGGATCAACTATTCCAACTGCAATTGCTGCTGATAAAGGATACTTTACTGTTGCTGGTGCTTCTGAACAAACTGCATGTGTTGTTGGTACTTATAATCCTCTTCCAGCTCAAAGTGCTTGTCTTCCATGTAGAATAGGATATTCTTGCCCAACTGAAGGATTAGCTGAAGATATTATTGAATGTCCAACAGGTTTTTATTGTCCTGTATCAACTATCAACCCAATAAGATGTCCTATTGGTAAATATAATCCTTTCACAAAAGCTGAAGCTGAAACAGATTGTAAAGATTGTTTACCAGGAAGTTTCTGTAACTCAGAAGGACTTTCAGCTGTAGCAGGAGTTTGTGATGCTGGATATTACTGCAAAACACTATCTACCCTTCAAGCTCCAGAGACTGTTGATCCTGTAAATGCTAACTTTGGACCATGCCCTGTAGGTCATTATTGCTCTTCTGAAACTGCTGAGCCAATTAAATGCCCCCCAGGTACTTATAATGCTGCAACAAAGAAGACCTTAGATACTGATTGTCTAGCTTGTTCATTAGGGAAATATTGCACAGAGTCTGGAAGAAGTTCAGACGGTTTAGACTGTGATGCTGGATTCTACTGTGTAGCAGGATCAACTCAATCGAATCCAGCTACTGGAAAATGTACTCCTGGTAATATGTGTCCTGCAGGAAGTAGTGTAGAAACTCAATGCCCAGCTGGAACTTATCAAGATCAAGCAGAACAAGGATCTTGAATTACTTGTCCTTCAGGACATTTCTGCTCTGCTGGAACAACTGATTATACAGGTAGTCCTTGCCCAATAGGTCATTACTGCCCAGCTGGAACATTATCAAACTATCAATATCCATGCTCTGCTGGTACTTATAATCCTCAAACTAAGCAACAAAGTGTTGCTGGTTGTAAGCCATGTTCTCCAGGAAATTACTGTGAAACATCTGGATTAAGTGCTGTAACTGGACAATGTGATGGAGGTTACTATTGTACATCTGGATCAACTACTAAAACTCCTCCAAGTACTTCTGAGACTAAGTTTAATATCTGTAAAGCAGGAAATTATTGTCCAGTTGGTTCTCCTTACCAAATTCCTTGTGATCCAGGAAGTGCTTGTCCAAATGATAGAATGATAGATAGTAGTGCATTTCCTTGTACTACTGGTTATTATTGCCCTGAAGGAAGTACTAGTATAACTGCTACTCTTTGTCCAGCCGGTCATTACTGTGGACCTAGTTCTAAAGTACCTACTCCTTGTCCAAGAGGAAGATACTCATCTAATACTGGATTATCTCTTTTAAGTGAATGCTTAGTTTGTACTGTAGGAAGCTACTGTGAAAAAGCTGCTTTGACTGCTCCTACTGGAAGTTGTCAATCTGGATACTTCTGTAAAACTACTCACAATGTAGCTAGACCAATTACTGAAGAATGCCCTGCAGGATACTTCTGTGGAGTTGGCTCTACTGATAAAACTCTCTGTAGTGGAACTTACCAAGATCTTTTGAGACAATCTAGTTGTAAAGCATGCCCAGCAGGTTTTGAATGTCCTGATAATGGAAGTAGTGAGAAAGTGTCTAAGGTGACATGTGACGCTAATGCTGATGCTAACCTCTCCTTTTACTGTCCACTTGGATCTACTGATAAAGTAACATGTGGAGCTGGTAAATATAGTAATTCTATGCTTGCATCAACTCTAAACACTGATTGCCAAGATTGTCCATCAGGATTTTATTGTACTAACATTCTTGCTGATGCTAAATTCCAAGCTTGCCCAGCAGGGTATATTTGTGCAACAGGATCATCACTTGCAACAGGATCTGCACAATGTTTAGAAGGGTTCTTCTGTCCAGCAGGACATGCAGCTATGATTCCTTGTACTCCAGGAAAATATTGTTCAGGAGTAGGAAATATTGCAGAAACTGCAGATTGTTCTGCAGGATACTATTGTAAAGAAGGAGCTACTTCAGCAACACCAACTGATGGTACTACAGGAAATCAATGTCCATTTGGACACTATTGCCCATCAGGAAGTACTACACCTGTTGCTTGCCCTATAGGAAAATACTTAGATGTTAAAGGCCAAAGCCTACCAACTGATTGTAAAGCTTGTATAACTGGAAAAATCTGTGCTGATTTAGGATTAACAACTCCTTCTGAAAACTGCCCTGAAGGTTATTACTGTCCATTTGAAACAGGCCAACAAGTTAAATATCCATGTCCACCAGGATTCAGATGCCCAGCTGGAGTAAATGACAAAATTAATTGTTTATCTGGAACTTATCAATTTTTATCAAATAAAGGAACTTGCTCTGATTGTCCAGCCAGATACTATTGTTCAAAAGATGATGCTATTCATCTTGAAATTTTGAGTGCTGCCACTATTTGACCTGTTGGTAAATACTGACCGAAGAAAACTACTACTCCTACAAATTGCCCAGCAGGAACTTATAGCGCCCAACAAGGACTTTCTTTAGAATCTGAATGTGAAAACTGCCCAGGTGGCTATTATTGTGCAGGAGGTTTAGGGGCTCCAGATGGTCAATGCCTTGCTGGTTCTTACTGTACTGGAAAAGCTAGTATAAGCAACCCAACTGATAGTACAACTGGTAACATTTGTCCAGTCGGTAATTACTGTCCGTTAGGATCAGTTGAGCCTACTAAATGTCCAAAAGGAACTATTAATGATGGAACAGGAGATGGAGCTATAGGAGATTGTGAGGCTTGCCCAGCAGGTCATTTCTGTCCATACTTAGGAGCTACTAGTACTATTATTGATACCTCAAGTTCTACTCATAAATGTGATGCAGGATATATCTGTCATGGAGGATCTAAAAGATCTTACGGAACTGATGGAACTATTGCTGAAGCTTGTGCTGCAGGAAAAAAATGTAATAAAGGAGATACAACTCAAACTGACTGCAGTATTGGAACTTATAATCCTCATACTGCTTCTGGATCTTGCTATCCATGCCCAGCCGGTAAAGTATGTGATACTGTAGGACTTACTGCTCCTAGTGATTGCCCAGTTGGCCATTATTGTCCATTAGGTACTGAAGGAATTGATAATAAAGTTGTTTGTCCTGCTGGAACTTTCTCAAATGACTTAAACCTTAAGGCTGTCGCTGAATGAGCTCCTTGTCCTCCAGGAAGATATTGTGCTGCAGGAACTACAGACCCAACTCCTAATAGCTGTACTCTTGGTCACTATTGTGTAAAAGGATCAAGTGAGGCAGCTCCAGGATCGACTACTCATCAAATTGGAACTGAAATAAATGGTCTTTGCCCAGAAGGATTCTACTGTGAAGCTGGTACTGTGAGTCCAACTCCTTGCCCAGTTGGAACTTATAATATACTTGAAGGAAAAGGAGTTCTTGGTGATTGTCTACCTTGTCCAGCTGGAAAATACTGTGATGAATTAGCTATTGATTCTTCAAAAATTACCTCAAAAGATTGTAGTGCAGGATTTGTATGTCTTGGAGGTTCTCAAACTCCTACCCCAACAGATGGAACTTTAGGAAAAGCTTGTGATCCAGGTTATTTCTGCTTAGAAGGAACTATTGCTCAAGCTGCTTGTCCAGGAGGATCTTATGAACCAAGACAAGGAACTTCAAATGCTGCATGCCAGATTTGTCCTAAAGGTTCTTTCTGTCCAGGAGGTACTGCTTACCCAACTGATTGTTCTATAAACAATTACTGCCCTGCCAATAGTACAGCTGCTACTTTCTGTCCTGATGGAACTTATAATGATGATCAAACTAATTTAGAAGCAGCTGATCAATGTAAACAATGCACAACTGGATTCTATTGTACTTTAGGTGCAATAGTAGATAGATGTGATGCTGGACGATTCTGTGATTATGGAGCTACTTCTGCCACTGATACTAATAAAGCTTGTCCAGCAGGTTTCTACTGTCCAGTTCACACTGATACTGAATGTGCTACAGTAGATGCAGCTGGATGTGGAGCTTGTGCTGGTGATGCTACTTGTATAAAAGAAAAATGTTGTGTATGGCCGATTAGATGCCCAGATAATCATATTAGACTTACAACAGGAGCTGCAGTAATAGGTGATTGTGCAGTATGCCCAGATGGATTTTATTGTTTGTCAGGATCAAATACTCAAAAAGTCTGTCCAAGAGGTTTCTATTGTGTTCCGGCAGCTTTAGAGAAAGTTACTCCTTGCCCTGAAGGTACTGCTAATAATATTGAAGAAAAATTCGCATTGACTAGTTGTTTGGACTGTGGTATCGGATATCTCTGTAACAAGAAAGGTATTTCAGATAAAGAAAACTTCCTATGTCCTCTAGGTTGGTATTGTCCAGATACTCAAACTACTGATGCAACTAAAGTTAAATGTCCAATTGGTACTTACAGAGATACCTTAGGAGCTACTATTGTAGGAGATTGTCATCAATGTCCAGGAGGATATTATTGCCCAGAAAATACTATTAATCCTACTCCCTGCCAAGGTGGTACATTCTGCCCAGCAGGTTCATCGACAGAAACTGATTGTCCTGTTGGATACTATTGCCATGAAAAGTTTCCTCTTAATTTAGATTGTCCACAAGCTTTCTTTTGTGGATTAAATACCGATATCTATACTAAATGTGATAATCATTACTATTGTCCCCTGAATACTGAAATTCAGGTAGCTTGCCCAGCTGGTAAGATTGGATGGGGAAATCCTAATAATTTCGATGTTCCTTCAGGCTGTACTGAATGTGATCCTGGAACTTACTCAACTGAAGCTATTATAGGAGATTGTCCAATCTGCCCTGCTGGATATGTTTGTTTAGGAGATACAATTCTTGCCAATCCAACTGATGAAGCTACACATAAAGGATATGAATGCCAAGAAGGATACTACTGTCCAGCCGGATCTTCTGTAATGACTGCCTGTACTACTGGAAAGTACAATCCTAATACATTAGGAACTGCAGATACAGATTGTTTGGTTTGTCCTTCTCAAAGTTACTCAAATGTTGCTGGTTCTTCTTCTTGCCAAGATTGTGGAGGAAGTTCAAGATCTGATGTTGGAGCTACATCTTGTTCATGTATTGGAAACAATAGGAAGTTCTTAGCTGAAAAGAAATGGTGCATTTGTCTTGATAGATATGAATCAGCTACTTCAAGTAATACTCAAAAAGATAGTTCAGAAGATTGTTCTAGGAAACTTGTTGCAACTTGTCCAGATACCTCAGATACAGAAGGAAATTGTGTAAGTACCACAGAATCCTGTAGTGCTGCATGTGGAACTAATGGAGGTACGAGAGTATTAGGAATGTGTGATTGTGCTGCTAAGACATTGACTAACTCAGTTTGCCCAGAAAGTTGTAGAAGTTCAAGAAATACTATGAGATTGTCTGCCACTGGAGATATTTTCATCCAAGGTTCAGATCTAGTCACCAACAATACTCAATCTATTTCTTCATTAATAGGAGTACTAAAATCATTCATTTATAGTCTTACTCAATCAAACAATATTATTAGTATTGGACAGTCATCAAGTAGTAATGCATTTACTGCAAATTATGAAGCTTCTTCAGCTTTAGCTGCTGATTGCGCAAATTGTAATGCTGCAAGAAGAAGATTACTATCTGGAGATAAATCTCACAGACAACTCGCCTCTGTAGGAACTGTTGATAACCCAGTTGTATGTATCACAGAAGGAGATATCCTAATGTTTGACGTAGATACTGCAACAACATCATACCCAGAATACGTTAGTAACTCTTTACTCAACACAAACACCAACTTTGACTACGGATCATTCCTCGATCTTGGAACCCAAGTACTAGCTGGAACAGTAGTAAAATACTTCTTATTCCAATTCTCTTCCTCAGGAATCTATGTATTCCAAAACTCTGTAGACTCTACTCAACAAATGGTAGTAGCAGTAATGGGAAGTAGCCAAAAATGTCCAGACTCAAGTGAATACATCAGCCCAATCTCAATGAAATCAATGCTATTAGTAGGAGCAGCAGAATCAGATGTAGTCTATGAACCAGATTGGATCTTCATAATAGGGTTAATGATGGGTATTATGATCCTTATAGGTTTCATGATAGCTGTATACTATTACTTAAGAAAACAATGGGGAACAAGTATTAGAAGAAAGATTAACTATAGAAAGGTTAATATGAAGGGAGATGTACTTCCCAGTATAAGAGCTGATAATAAATGTTTTGATCATATGAAGAGGAATAGAGAGCAAAGGTTATCTAATAGGGTTAAACAGAAGATGAATAGGGAGATTAGGTATTCAGAGATTGAACAGATTAGAATTGATTTAAAGAATGCGATTGATAGGGGTAATGGAAAGTTGTTTGATCAAGGGTCTGATGGAGATGCTTTTTCCAAGAGTATTTTTGATAAGGAGAACATTATGTTGCAATTGGAGAAACTTAAGAATTTGATTCTGGATCATAAGGATAATATTAAAGGTACTCTTGATGAGAATTTCTCAGATGATGATGATAACTCTGGATTGAAGAAGGGTGATAAAGGAAATTTGAAATATCTTTCTGATAATTTATTAGCTGCTAAACAAATGGATCATGATTTAATTGGAGATGGAAATAAACTTGATAATGATGAGTTAAATAAGATGATGCTTATTATCCAAAAGAAGAGAGATAACATTGATAAGAATTTGGAAAATGAGTATGATGCTGAAGCTAAAGAAATCAATAGAAAACTTGCTAATCTTGACCCTGATGGTGATGACGATATTAGAAAGAAGCTTATGGATGAACTTAAGGAAAAACTCGATAGAATTGATAACACTCTTAAAGACGAAGAAGATGTTCAAATGTCTGCTCTTGAAGGAAAACTTGCTCAAAGAAAGAAGCGTAGAGGAAAAATGGTTGATGGTTATGTCGAACTCCAAAAAGAAAAGCAGGAGCTTAATGACAACTCTTATGTCCGTAAAGAAATTGATAAACAGATTGATGAAGAATATGATCAAATGGAGGATGTGCTAGAAAAAGAGAGAGAAGAAGGTCTTAAAATTATCAAAGATAACAACACTGCCATGGATGACTTTGAAGATAAACTCAGAAAGAATGCTGGAGACTCTAAGAACTTTGATAAACATCTTGATGATTACAATAAGAGTAAGAATTTAATGCAAGACTCAATGAGGAAAGAAATGATGGACCAAGAGAAACAACTTGATGAAGAATTACAAAAAAGAAGAGATGCAAGAGCCGCTAAGATTGAAGCTAAAAGAGGGAAATTAATTGATGAAGCTAAAGAAGGTGTTAAAGGTAAACTCAGAGATATAGAAGAAAAAGAAAGAGCATTTGAAGGTCTTAAAGCTAATGAACTTGATCCATTCCTTAAAGATATTGTTAAAAAATCTGAGCAAAAACTAGGAAATAGAAGAGAATTAGATATGATTAGGAAGGAAGCAGATGAAGCCCTTGCTAGGTATAGAAATGCTGAAGATAGTGAAAGAGAAAGAATTAGACAAGAACTCCTTGAGAAATACGGTGATGAAGATGAAGAAGAGACTGAAGAAGTTAGAACTCTTAGACAGAGATTACTTAAGGAAATCTTGGATAAGGAAGAAGAAAAAGAAGCTCAATTAGCTAAATTCAAGAGACAAGTTGAAGAAACTTCTGGAGCTGAAGATAAGCAAAAGTTAATCGATGATCATAATTCTTACAAGAATGGAGTTGAGGAAGAATTGAAAAAAATGGCTGAAGATGGTGCTAATCTTCTTGAACAAAGATTAAGAGATAGAAGAGCTATGCGTAAGAAGGAAGAAGATGATCTCCTCGCTCAAAGAATGAAGGAAATCGAAGAAGATAAAGAAAATGATGAAGAAAAACAAACCCATCAAGTTGAAGATGTAAGAGATGATCTTGAAGAAAGAACTATCGAAGAAATTGTTAGAGGACTTCAAGCTTCAATTCCAAAGGAAGAAGTTCCATCTGCTCTTGAAAAGATCATGGATGACAGACAGATGAGAGAGTTAATGGAGTTACTTGTTGCACAATATGAGCAGAAGGCTCAAGCTATGAAGGATGCAGTTATTAATATTATCAAAGAGAAAAGTGATGAAATTGAAGCTCTTAATAAGGAAGTTTCAGAAAGTAAAGGATTTATTAGAGAAGCATATGAGAAGGGAGGTATCACTGAAGAAACTATGAACGAAGAGCTTAAGAAAATTAAACAAAGATATGAAGATAGGCTTAGAGATATTAATTCTAAGTATGCAACTAAAGAGTTAGAAGCTGAACAAAAAATCATCAGAAACTTTGCTGGTAAGTTTTAAATATGTAAACAAATCTAATCATTTTATTATAGAAAAACACACTAATGAACAAATTGCTCTTGAAGAGAAGCACATGAGAGAAAGAGAAAAGTTCTTCTCCAAGCTTTTGCCTGAATCTGCCATGAAGAGAGTCTTAACTGGAATGATATCTGTTGAAGAAGATAAGCTCAATGATTTCATCAAGGAAAGATATGAAGAGAGAGATGCTAGAATTAGAGAACTTGAAGAGAAAATGTCTAAATTCAAGCTTGAATTCACTGACAATCAGAAAGAACTTAATGATCTTGATGAATATCAAAGAAAGCTAAGAGAGAAGGAGTTACAAGCTCAAAGGAAGCTTGATATTCAACAACAGAAGATTTTAGATAAAAAGAGGAGAGAACAAGAAGCTGAACTTACCAAGGTTAAATCTAAAGAGCAAAGAGAGGAAATGGTAAAGAAGCATCTTGAAGAACTTCAGGACTTGCACAGAATCTTAGGAGTCGAACGTAAGAGACAGATTGATATTCACAGACAAATGTTCGAAGATAAGAGAGCTGCTATTGAAAAGAGACGTCAAGAACTTCTAGCTAAGAGAGCTGAACAAGAAAAAATACATAAACAAAAGTTGGAAGAGGAAGAAAAGCATAAGAAGGAAATGACTGAACTTGAGAAGAAGAGACAAGAGCGTTATCTTAAGTTGATGAAGGACAACAACAGCAAATTGACCCTTATTGACAGCTATGCCTATTCAACACCTATTGATTGGTCAAACAAGAGAAAGCTTAAGAAGGGAGGAGCAACTTCTCTCAGTGAAGCCATGAATGGAGGAAGAGGAGGTGCTAAGATGACCAAAGAGGAAAGAATGATGAGAAAGATCGAAAGAATCCACAACGGTAGTAAAGGACCACTCACTCTTGAGTTACTTGCCAGAATTATGAGACTGGAGGAGCAAGCTACTTCAATGCAAGATTTCTAATCTGATTTCCCATTGATTCATTAAATCATTACATACTTACTAGTTATTCAATCTAAATTTCTTAAGCTGGGGTTTTGGGGTTTTGGGGTTTTGGGGTTTTGGGGTTTTGGG
>MJUV02000006.1:0-14866 GCA_001880345.2 Euplotes focardii
ATCTCCCCAAAACCCCAAAACCCCAAAACCCCTTAAAATAAAATTAATATTGATAAAGATTATAATTAGAATAAAATGGAAGGATTAGCTATCAGTTCTAACAGAATTAGAGGAAAGAGCACAAATGTAAGTCTAAATTAATAATTCTTATTTGTATTGTTTAATTTTATTCTTTAATATCTACATGAAGTAAGTTACTCAAGATTATCTATCTCAAATTTTGAATATCACATTGACTGAAAGGCTTTCAGATTTAAATTATCTATAGCGCAAACTTAGTAATTTAATAAATATAAATAAAAAGAAGTATAAAATCAACCAAAACTTCTACAATCCCAAATCTTAACTCCTTATCAAACTCTATATCTTTCTACGCATATTACACCATTCCAATAAAATTTAAAATTTAAAACCAAAGAAGATCATTAACCTATCTAAAATATCCTTACCACAATCACCTGACACATCTCTATAGCAAGCAAACGCTAACCCTTTAAGAGGTTCTTCAACAAGCCATCACAAAGAATCAAAAGTAAAAACCGTGTCTAACATCTAGGTCCAATTACCCCCTTTAAACATCAGAGACGTAGATATCAACCACCAAGCTGAAGTACTTCCAATTCTTATCTTTATAGAACCCCAATTTCGGACATATGAGTGCTTCTACAAAGTATTCCAAATACTCATCAAGGATAAAACGAGGAAGACCACAGAATAAATACTCGATTTTCCAGCATAAAATGAAGAAAGTTATCCTGAGTGTAAATCAAAGAAAATAATAAAATTTTATCGAATACAATGGGGATTCAATCTATAGTTATAGGTCAAGGTTTCCCAGAAGAAGGGAAAGAAGGAAATGATGAGACTGCACATTTTATAACACAGACTGAACTTAATCAGAGTCAAGTTTCAAGAGGAGGCAAATTAAAGCCTCTTAGTCCTGATTTTAGACAGAATTCAGATTTGGGAGATAGGATTTGAGATTCGACTGAAGGGCTCATTTCGGAAAGGGATGTGGAGCAGATTATGTCAGGAAGGAAGTCGAATAAGTCGATATTGATAGGAGAGACAGGGAAAAAAAGGGATTTAGGTGATAGATCTGAGGATTCGGATATTCAGAATCAGTATGATAATCAGACTACACAGAATCTTTGTGACTTAATGAATCAAGCGAATATGAGTAATTTTTAAATTTTAAATTTATAGGTCGAAGAATCTTCATTCCAATAAGGAAAGTCAATGAAGATGAGACTGAGTATGGTAAATAAGTTATTCAAAGAAGAGCTAAATCCTCCTTTGAATCATGAAGGAACTACTGTATTCTCTAAACAAGGTCTCATCACAGTTGGTAAAGGTAGAGGACAGCCTTCTGAATATATCTCTCATGATAATTTTGTTCTTGATGGAATCAATAAACAAATATTTTCAAATTTACCACTATTTCAAAAATTTACCACGTTGAAAACTTTCAAGCAATGGAAATATGCTGCTCAGTATAAGAAATACCAAAGAACCAGAGAAGCTCTTTGTAGAAATTTAATTCCTTCAAAACCCCAATTTGCAGATGGATTTACAATGATTAATGAAGCTATTAGTGAAATCAAAAATTTGAAATTCTTAGAAGTCAAGAAAAACGTTATCTTTGCAAGGAAACAACAGAGCTTACTAGAAAAGACTGAAAAGGGGGATATAATAAAAAGCCAAGCTGATTTAGCTAAAATTTTATACAGAATTAAGACAGTACTCAAGCAGATCAAGGATACCATTCAAAAAGACGATAATAATTTAGATGATGAACGTAGAAAATATCAAGAATTAGCAATTCTTAAAAAGAGCAAATATGATGAACATATCGTATTTACTAAAGCCAGGAAAAGGAGAGAGCTTGAAGGAGAGAAAATGAAAGTTTCTAAAACTAGGCATAAGATGTTTGATAATCTAGTTTCATACGTCAACAGATATGTTTCCTCAAACTTAGCCCAAGTGATGTTTGAAAATAAAAAAGATTTCAGTGAAGTCCTCTGTGATGCTCAGGTTTCCCCCCAATTTGAATTATCTGTGTGCTTTGATGGAGATGGGAAGGTGAATGTAAACCCTACTTTTGAAGAGCATTTTGCTAGCTTTACTCGTTTGTTTAATTCTGTAGAGAGGGGAATTTTGAAAAATCCTACAATAAATGAATTTTATGAATTAATCAATGAAATGTATTTTCTAAGAAGATTAGATTTTAAAGGTCAAACTATCTATTTCCCTTGGAAAGAAAATGTGTCTAGGATTAGTATCGAAAATCTGGAAGTGGAGTATCATGATCAAGACATAGATTTTGAAAAATGGAGACCAGAAGAAGAGAAAATTATTAACTCAAGTCCAAGAAAGAGAAGAATTAATGAGGAAGTAGAGAAACCACCAAAAGATTTCTTAGGTAGAATCCTTTTGAGAGTTAAGCATGATATTAGTGAAAGTAAAGAATTTGTTGCATATTTTAATGAGACTCAAGAAATCCATGACTTTGCAGAAGAATGGAAGAGAAAGATAAATTCTATTAGCCCAGAAATGAACTTTTATAAAGAAACTTGGGAGAAAATTAAAGACCATGAAAAGATTATTAGTAGAATTCCGACATTTTCTAATCGAAGAGGAACTATTCTGATAGAGACTCTTGGTTTTAAGAATTATTTAAATGAACTACCAAAGATGGTTATTGATTCTATCAGATATAACGTAGCTAGTACAATGGAGAAGAATACTAGAGTATTAAAAGATGACTTATACAAAGTAGTTGAAACTCTTGAACAAACTCCATCATCAATTAATATCTACCTCGAACAGATCAATATGTGCAAGTATATTTCCTATAAAATGCCTGAATTTACCCAAAAATTCCAGTCTATTGACAATCTAAATGAATTATGTCGACAAGATAACATCAAAATTACTGCTGCTTTGCAAGAAGATATTGAAAGAGTAAAGGAGCTCTATGACAAACTTCCTTCTAAACTTGCAGATGCTGAAGAAGCCCTTAAAGCAAAACAAGTATCTATTGAGACTATCATCCATACTTCATCAGATACTTTATCTAAGAAAATCCGTGCTTTTCAAAAGAAATATATTGAAACTTACCTTCAAGATAAGTCTAGAATTGATGAGTGTCATCAAACTTTAGAAGAACTTTTTAAGCGGTCTAAAGCTATTCAAGAGATCAAATCTAAGGTTATTCTGTATAAAGAATTTTTCAATAGAAAAGTAGAGTTGGAGTCGTCTAAAAACTTTGATAAACTTCATGAATTACATATTCAAACTATTAATATGTGGAAAATGATCCTTTATTGGAGAAAGAGAAGAGAAATGTGTTATACAACTCCATTTTTAGAGCTAGATATTGATAAGATCATTAGGAGTATTAAGAAAACATCCAGGTATTTTGATGAAAAAGTAGCTAAATATCCACTTTTATTAGAGAAGAGTAAAGCTTTAGCTTTGATTATTCTTAACCAAGCTAAAGAGACGAGTACTTTAATCAACTTTTTAAAGAATTGTAAGAAACCTTCATTAAAGCCTCGCCATTGGAGCTTGATATTTACTATAATTAAGGCTCCTCATCTTAGAAATTCATTGAAATTTACTATTATTAATCTAAGAGAAGTCCATATTCAGAATTACATGGATGAGATAAGCAAAGTTATTGAACAGGCTGATCTTGAAATGAAGTACGAGAATATTATATCTAAAATAGAGAAAGAATGGGAATATATGAAACTAAAGGTAGTCCCTTATACTCCTGAAAGTGAGAGCTTTATCCTAACTAATATTGACTCTACATTTGATAAGATAGAAGACCACTTAACCACCCTCGAAAATGTTCTCAGCTCCAGAAACGCTTCTCATGTCAGAGAGAAAATTGAAGAATGGATGAAAAATCTGATTATTATGAGAAATAACTTAGAGAAGTGGATAGAAGCACAGAATAATTGGATGTATTTAGATCCTATTTTTGGTAGCCCAGAGATCCAAAAAGCTCTACCAAAAGAACATTCGAAGTTTTTAGAATTAGAAGATTCACTCAAGAATATTTATTTCTCTGCTTACATGAACCCAAAAGCTTTATATAACTTAGTCGTAAATAATAGAATAGAGATTTTCGAAGCACTAATTACTTATTTTACCAAAATTAAGAAGATAGTTGATGATTATTTGGAAGAAAGAAGGCTGAAATACCCAAGGTTCTTCTTCCTCTCTGACTGTGACTTTTTAGACTTCCTTGTAAAAGCAGGAGCAAGACAGAGTTTAGATAGATATATTGGAAAATTATTCCCTGGAGCCTCCTCATTATTTATATCATCAGTCAGTCAAGAATGTATATGAGATGACCTTTGTGATGGAAATTGAAATAAGCTTGGAAATCTTCCAGCAAGTGTTGAAGATTCTCCAGATTTCATCCTTGGAATGATTTCTCACCAATCAGATTTACTAATGTTCAATAGAACTGTAAAATACCATTCTAAACCAGAAGTATGGTTATTAAAAACAGAATTCTGTTCACAAGATACAATAGGAAAATTAATTGGAAATGCTGTAAGTTCCTTCCCAAAGCAACCATTAGACGAGTGGATTATCGACTATCCACAGCAAACTATTTTATCAACGATACACCTAATTCTCACACATGAAATTAACGAGATGTTACATGAGATGAGAATAGCAAGAGGAACTGAAGACCCTTCCATGAGCCAAACTGACCTTACAGGGACACTAGGCATTAACGACACAAGTCAAATAAACACTAGGAGTAACCACCAACTTCAAGATATAAGTAAAATTACAGAAACAGTTGACCCACCTGAATCCCCAACAAAAGAAATTGAAGAGATTGAAGAAGTTAAAGAAGATATTAAGGAAGAAGAGTTAAATGAAGGTGAAGGAGAAAGTGAAAAATCAGAGGCAGAAGGTGAAATAGAGATGGAAGAAGGTATAGATATTGATTTATGAGGTTTATAGGTGAGAAAGAAAAGATGGAATCTCAACAAAATGTTTCGAGTATTAAGCCACCTCCAGGTGGGAGGTTAACATTGATTAGAAGACAGGAAGAAGAATCTAAACAGAAAGAACTAGCTTTTAAGCAACAAGAAGATAAAAGTCAATATATTATGGAGATGTTTGGACCTAATTTTGATATTTCGAAAATTACGGAAGGTGCTGTTAACCATAGAAATTCTAGAGTTCAGCAATTTAAAGATGAGGCGATGAATGCATTGCAGGAGAAGAGTTTTCAAGGGTTGTATCTAAGGCTACAGTTTTGGATTAACCAAATATACAAAAGACTCCATCATAAATCGGAAGGGGCTACTCTAAGTTGAGACAAGACCCATATCATGATGATGAAGACTATAATTTGCTTCCTTAGCTATATGAGAGATGTTGTTATGGATCTCAGACTTAAAGGAATTAATGATTATGATAGTTACGAATGGCAAAAACAAATTAGGCTTACATGGAATGCTTCAGAACCAGCTTGTAAAGTTGAATGAGGTGGATGGTCTTCATACCAAGGAAATGAATATTTAGGATCAAAGATGAGACTGCCTATTACTCCATTAACCAATAGATACTTTGTCTTTTGTAGTGCGGCTCTTAGAGAAAAATCTGCAGTAATTTTCAAAACTATTCCCGCTCAAAGTCAGGCAAAAGAGATATTTGAGGAATATGCAAGTATTTGTACAGTTGGATTTCACACATTTAATCTTAATGATAATGTAAGTTCTCCTTAATTTATCATATAGCCATCTACATCCCAGTTAAAAATCTGTATGAAATATCTTAATGCAGCTGCTTTGACCAATTGTTGGGTTAATTTTGAACATTTATGTCGCTTGAATTACTCAGAATTTAAGGTTTTTGTTAAAGAACTCCAGATGGTTCAGCAGCAATTCATTATTTCTGAGTTGAATAATGAATCAGAAAACTCTTCTGAACAAGAATCAATGCTAGCCCAGAAACATTTTGAAAAAATCCAAGAAGAGATTGAAGTCCCTCAAACCCAAGTTGAGGAAAATGAAGAAATTAAACAAGAAAAGGATGATATTCCAGTTCCATACTCAAGAGGATTTGGGGTGAATAAAGTTAGCTTTGCTATATTTGGTAGTTTTAAAAACCAATTTATACTTGAAGATTCCCTACAATATAAGAGATACATAGCAGCATCCCAGAGTAGCTTTAGAGTTATGGGCATGGTTATGCCTGATTATAAAGTAGTACTATCTACCTTACTAAGCTGAGAGGGATTTAGAGATGAATCTGAACAACACAAGAATACTATTCTTTACTACTTTAAGCTATTTTCTGAACATACAGAGCTGAAAATTAGCCTTCACTATATAGATCTATGGAGTATTTGTAAAATGGCAAGAAATTATGCTTTAAAATATCTTGATGAAAACTTTGTACCTTTAAAACTTGAATATAAAGAAGAAGTACCTCAAGAAGAATCAAAAGAGAGGCAAAAGAATGGATCTAAAGGAAGTTTAAATCTATTTGAAAGAGAGCTTAAGCTCAAACAAGCTGAAATCAGAATTCAAATAGAGAAATATGTAATTAAAGAAGCTCTTGAAACATTCTCAAAGAATAAATATATAGGTGTATTTCTCCTAAAATATATGGGTATGGATGGAGATCCAGAAGAGAAGTTTGAGTATAGTCTTAACGAAGCAAAAGAAAAATGTGAGGATTGGAATATGGATAAACTTAATAGTAAAAATGATATTACATTTACAAAAGGTGAAGAAACAAAGGAAGAAATAAAAGAAGAGCCTGAAGAAGATAAAAGTCCTGGGTTCATTCCAGATGAAGATGAATTCAATATAGATCTAGCTTCTAATATGAAGATATTGAATAATTTTATGAAAGAAGAAAGCTATTCCCATAACATGATCTTAAAGGGAAAAATTATTTCATTAGTTCAAAGCATAAAGTACACCAAAGGAGTTGTCATTACTGGACCAAGATGTTCAGGGAAGACTTCTATTATTAAAGGATTGAGTTATTTATTAAAGAATTCAGAAACCAATATTGATATGAGGATCTCAGTCCTAAACCCAGATGTATATAGTTTAGAGAAATTATATGGCACAGCTGAGTCTGGGGTAATGAATCCAGAAATATCAACTAACAAAGATGTAAAGATTTCTAGCATTACTTCATCTGTACTTGATATTGCAGTAAAAGGATTTGAAGTTTTACAGAAACAAGAAGGTAAGTATAGAAGAATAATTGTTTAGAAGATGATGATTTATCACTTGATGGAGAAGAAATAGAAAGACCAATAGAAGTTTCAAGTCAAGATAGCCAGTCAGAAGACCTACCTGAAAAGCCTAAATTATTAAAGACTTTACTATTTGAATCTTCAAGAATTGATCCACTTTGGTCAGACTGATTAATTGATTATATTAAGGATACAAACTATACTTCAGATATCTTCTCTCCAGAAATTTCTAATAACCTTGAAAGAGTTGAGTTAAATAGAGAAATTTCTCTTTCTTTTCCTAATGGAGGTTCAGCTAAGCTTCCGAGAGATATTCTAATGATGTTTGAATGTGATAACTTACAGGATACTTCTCCTACATTTATTTCAAATATAATGTTAGTTTATACAGAAGAAAATACATTGAAGTGGAAAGAGCTGTTTTCAAGAGAGAAAGCTAAACTTATCAAAGGATTAAAGAAGAATCCATTTATACAATTTAGACTATATGAACATTTTGACTCTGCAATTAAAGACTTTGTTGTTCCATTTATTTCAAAGCTATGAGAGACAAGAGTGAAGACAACTCAATTCTGGCAAATGAAATCTTTAACAGTCAGATTTTATAAATTCTTAGATGGATTATTGGCTAATTTAGTAGCTCTTGAAAAAGAACTTAGGTCTAAGGATGATCCAATATTCCTTCCAATAAAAACAAAAGGTGAAAGTATCGCTCTAAACCTATGCTTGATGTCTGTAGTTTGGACCTTTGGAGCAATATTAAGCCAAGACATGAGAAGGAGATTTGAAGATATTTTCTTACAATTTAGAAGAAAATTTGATCTTAAAATGACAGGTAGCCTCAGCTCAGGAGGACTTGGGTTGGGTAAACAAGCTAAGGTATCACTATTTGAAATGTATTTTGATATGGAAAGACTTCAATGGGATTTAGTAGCTGAAAGACTTAACACAAGAGTGGCCGAAGGATACCAAACTAAAAATAATCATATCGTTATCCCATCCTTAGAGATTTCTCAAGGTATGCTCTTGTTTGACACACTGATGAACAAGAGAAATTACAATATTCAATTTGAGGGTAAATCAGCTTGCCAAAAGACTACAGTTTTGAGCAATATTTCTCATAAGCAAAGACAAAAATATCGTCCTATTTGGATACCTTTAACAGTATCTAACACTATCGAAAAGAGCCGAAAAGTTTTTGAGCAATTCTACAAAACAAGTGAGAATAGGTTTATCCTAACTCCTATTGACCATTATAAACCCCTATTTATTATTGATGACTTACATCTTGAATCTAACCTTAATTCTTCATTTTCAGAGTTCTTCAGAAGCTGGGATACTTATGGAGGATACTACCACTTAGAAAATGGATATTTTGTGAATGTTGAATCCCTCAGATTATTGACTTCAGTAAATCCTAAATTAGTGAAGAAAGGATCTAAATCCAATAAACTATCTTATTATACTAATACTATATATTTCGATGAACTTGATAATGATAGATTTAGGATGTTTGTACAGAATTGGTTAACTAATAAGAGCTGGAATACCTCAAAACTTGTCAATAAGTAAGCAGAATTATTTAATTTTATAGATTTTATATTTTAATCACCAACAGTTTGATGAGCATTAAGGAAAAGATGCAGAAAGAAGATGAATTTTCGAATACTCAAAATTTAAAACTTTATAATTTCCATAACTTTGTTCGCTTCTTGTATAATTTTAGTACATTTACCTTACTTTTAAATGAAGATGCGACTATAAAAGAAAAAGAAGAGGTCGTTATAGCTGAATTACTAGCTTTCGAACTTTCTCATACTTTCGGTGATAAAATTATGTTCCCTTCTGTGAAAAATGAATTTATGCTAAAGATTCAAGAAGTATGTAAGCATAATTTCTTAATACCAAACATATCTCCTTCTAAAGTTAAATCTTTTGTTTATGGAAATTTCCACGAACTTCATAAACAGCCAAACACATTTATGTTTAAAAAATATCCAAATAAAGATTTTAAGATGATGGCCAAGGAGTTGAATAAAGGACTAAAACTTGATTCAGAAAAATCATGTGGATATTTACAAGCATACCTTGAATCTCCCGGAATCATTAGACAGGTCTATAAAATCTCAAGACTCTTCATAACTAAAAATAGTCATTTCTGAATGGTAGGGCCTCCAAGAGCTTGTGGAAGAGAGATACTACAGCTTTCTACGCTTGTATATCCAGA
Source organism: Euplotes focardii (assembly GCA_001880345.2). Lineage (NCBI taxonomy): Eukaryota > Ciliophora > Spirotrichea > Euplotida > Euplotidae > Euplotes > Euplotes focardii. The sequence continues at coordinate 9,483 of MJUV02000006.1, forward strand.
TACTGTACTTTATGAGCCTGAAGTCAAAATCTCAAATGATATTATTAGTTTTAAATTATCATTCAAAAATGCAATTTTACAAGCTATACAAACAGATAAGGATGTAGTCTTCTACTATAACACCAATCATATAGACGACCCTGTTTATGTAGACTATATGGCCAACTTTATGAGATTATTTGATAGAGACTCAATTGAGATGTTTGATAAAGAGTTCTGAGATCAGTTGATATCCAGTCAAAAGGAATACATGCAATTACAATCGAAACAATTCCCAAGCTCAAAAAATATCCGACTTGTAAAACCTGTAAATAAGGTTGGAACTGGATCTCTACATGGCTTGTCTAAAGAAATAGCTAATTTTGAAAATGGGAGGATTACTGAATTAACTGATATTGAATACTATACCCTTGCTCTTGCTAAGATTAGTAATCGGTTCCATATAGTTATCCATTCAAGTGGAATTAATGATTATAAAGAGATTAGTAAATATAACTGTCTTGAATCAGTAATGTCAATAATTTACTTAGAAGATCTTGTAAATGAAGATTGAGTTTTATTCACTACTGAAGATCCTTCAACTACCACAAAACCTAATTTTAATATGTTTGATATTTCGTATGAATTCTTCTCCCGAATGCAATTACAAAACCCTGCTCCAAAGAATAATCAGGAGGCATATCATGGTACAGAGGTTGAGATAGATAGAAAATAATAAACAGCTAGCAAAAAGAATGATTGAGATTAAGTCCAAAATTCACAACAGTATTCTTGATTTCTACAAGATTATCACAGTTGAAGACCCTGATCAAGAAATAGCTTCTGGACTTCCAGCCTCTATAATCCCTTCTGAGGACATGAAACTAGAAATTATATCAGGACTAATATGTAAAACTTTCAAAGAATCTCCTCACTTAGACATCCCCGTAACCATAAACTATAACAGTAAATTTATAATCTTGCACGAAATGATAAAATTTATGCATGATTTCCTATCGACATCTCTTATGATAAGAAGTAACTACTACGAAAGCCTAGTCGAAAAGACTAAAGATCTGACAGAATTCTATGATTCAACAGTTGTAAGAAAGAAAGATCTCCATTCCAAAAATCATACTGTAACTGTGCAAATGCTTGACTACCAAGAACAGATTTCTAAAGTGAATTCTCAACTTGAGGATATTGAAGCTTCTATTAATAATAATATACAAAAGAGAAAACAACAGGAGGAGATGGAGAAAGAACTTTCTAAAGTTATATCAGAAAAGGACAGAAGGATTAATAAAATAGTATCTCTTATAGAACAAACAACTGGAGCAGATTATGATTTTATGTAAGTAATATAATCTTATTTTTAGACTTCAAAATACTCAATATGGGAGCTCTGAGGATTATCTTATTAAAACACTAGGCAAGATTATTAATGAGGATGTTCAAGGGTTTAGGTCAAGACAGGAGTTGGAGGTATTGTTTTCTAATAGTATGCATTTGTGTAAAACACTACTTTCGAAGAAGGATAGAGAGCAAGAGGAAGAAGTTTTTGATTCTTTGAAGCAATTTATTATTAAATTTTCAGCTCCTGATTTTTCAAGTAGACCTTTAATGAAGAATCTGTATAAATACTTGTTAGAAATCTATAGAAAACTGAATTTAAAGAATTCTATGGCAAGTACTTTCAATAAAATTGAAGATATTAAGTCACAAACAGGTGAACTTGAAGCAGCTATAGAGAAAAGAAAAACTGAAGCTGTAAAAAATAAAGATTATCTTGTGGAAAAATACGAAGAATGTACAGCTATTTTAGAAGACCTTGGACATGTTATTTCTTCTACAGAAATCTCTAATGTAAGATCTGCTCAAATAATTAACTCCATTACTGAAATATCTGAAACTGCAAAGCTAAAACTTGAGAAAACCCAAGACAGAGCCAAGAATATCTTAGGAGATTGTATACTGCTCTCCTGTTCTGTAGTTTATCTCGGTATTTTCTCTATGAGAAAAAGGATAGAATTTAGAAAAGTTTTGAGAGAGACCCTTAAAAGTTTCCATATCTACTCTTCAACAGAATGGGGCTCTGAAGACCCACAAATACACTGTTCAATTTTTAAAGAAATCTGTGAAGAAAATGGTATACATAAAATGCTGAATACAGCAGAATTTGAGAATAATGTAGATAATCTAAGATCGTGATATATAAACTTATTTGAGTCTAATGAGATGAATTCAGAAAAGAGAGATACTCAAATTGATAGATCAAAGTTATTCAGCCTAAATCCAGTTTTCTCAGAAAGCATTTTCTATTTATTATTCAGTCCTACTACTCCTTGCTGATTTGATTCTACTGGACTTCTGGCAGAATTTGTTAAAAAGGTATTCTCTGGAAATAGTTATATGACTGAGATCCAAGATCTTAAATCTGGAAATGATGATAGTAAGAAGGTAGATATGAAGAACCTCAATGATTCACAGATTAGTTTAAGTCAAGTAGATACTGAAATAACTCCTAAGGAAGACATTATATGTCTCCATGATTTAAACGTTACTATTCCAGAAGGATGCTCCCCTCAACATATTAAGTCTTTAAAGAGTCATTGGACTCCATTAATGCATAGGCTTAGTACTTTTATTGTAACTAATCTAAAAGATTCCAAATCCCAGAGTAAGTTCCTTATATCTAACCTTTAGTAAATAAGAAAATTTCAATATTGGACTCTGGACTCTCAATGTTCCAGACAAATCTCTTCGCTAACAATTTCAGATTCTCCCTTGGTGAAGAATACGAAGCTAAATGCACAATGATACTCGTAGAGCCAGATTGCCTAAACACCCTCCAAGAATCCTCAAAAACAGCTTCATCTCTGAGTCAAGTGAACTATTGGATCTCTATAAAAGCCTGATTCATGAAACACTTCCCTCAAAAAGTCCAAAACGAATACGGAATAGAAGTACTCCCTTCCCTAACCCCCATATAGGTCGACAACTACACCCAATTCATGAAACTTCAAAACACAACAATCCCCAAACTAAAAGACCAACTAGAAGCCTACCAAACAAACTTCGAAAACATATTCTGCCTAGCTGTAACCTTTCCTCTAACCCCTTTAGAGATCTCTCCATGATATCACAACATACGTACAACTCCGTACCAACATCCAAAATATAAAAGAAACACAAGATAAACTAGATAAAGCTTTACGTCAATACCAAGAAATAATAGATTACGATCCTTTACTGAATACTTACTCAAGATATGTATCAAGTTTGTATAGAGCAATGACTGTGCTATGTAAGTTAGTTGATGAACCTGTGTATACTTGGACCATGTTTATTAAGATTATTGATGCTGTTGTTATGAAGGTATTGTAGTTGCGTTTATGTTTAGATTAAGAAGAATAGGTTAAGGGAGAAGGAGATAGAAGAAGAAGAGAGTGATGCAGATAAGTCAGATAGGTATATTGAAGGTATTTGGTTTTGGTTTATGGGTAGAGTATAAGCAAAAGTTAGGAATGACAGAGAAGAAGGTTGAATGTAATTTCGACTTTTTATATTCGGTATGCCAGTTTTTTAATTGTTTAGGGTATAATTCCAAGAATTTATTCAGTGATCTGAGCTAGCTACTCGACTGAGAACGTGTCATTATTGAATTTGATATTTGCACTTGAGGTTGGAAATATGAGGAATAGTTTTAATAGACAAGAGCTTGACTTTTTCCTCGAATCTCTCTGAAAATTTGGTAATTATAAAGACTGGAGAAAACCTGATACAACCTTTGTAAGAATTACAGAAAAGATTAATAACAGAGATTATATTAGACTAAAGAGGCACCTTATTAGGTTATATCCACAACATAGAGAAGTATTTGAAGATATTGATGAAGAAGTAACTACCTATAAAGATATGATGAATATCATCTCTAGTATGAACATAGATAAACAAAGTTTAATGGAAGACATCAACATTAGATTCTTATGTCCAGATGATGAATTCAGATCTAAAATATGTCAATTAGTATATGAGGAGCTATTAGCAATTTTTGATTTTAGTGAAGAACCTGTAAAACTCCATTCTTTCATTAAGACAGCTTCTTGGACATACCCAATCTCTGTGAGAGCCTATGAATCTATTAATGTAGTTAACACAATTTGCTCAATTGCTTCCTTTTATGGTGTAGGACTTGAGGTTATCCGGACAGATGCAGTGAATCCTTTATTAACAGATCAAAATTATAGAGCTAATCAAGCAATTAAAGCAAATCTAAATACTAAAACTCCTCTATATGCCAAAGAGGACAATATCATAAGGAATAATAAGAAAAGAGTGGATCCTCCTCGCCCTTCAATTCTTGAAACTAAGCCTCCACAAAGTTTCTCAATGAAGTACAAATCTAGTGAAATAGATGATGAGACTAAAATCAAAGGAATAGATGCAGCTTTAGAAATTATTGAAAAATGAGCTCAGAACGGTACTTGGGTGCTTATATCCACCCCTGAATTCCCCACATTCTGGAGAAGAATGTGTAAGAGATTGGAAACTCTACAGATAGTGAATTCTTTCAGGATATTTATCGACCTCCAATCTATTGATTACCACACTGTACCTCCTAATTTCTTATGTGACTACTCTGTAAGATTCGTATTAACAGAAGCTAATAATGAAGATATGGAAGGATTTAATGATGTTTGGGCCAATATTTTAAACGGAGATATTATTAATAACAGTGAAAATATTTCAGAACATCCATCTTTGCTTGTAAGCAATAAGAAATTTGTTGAGAAAACAGTAGATCTATCAACTACCAACCAAATGATGGGAGATATCTCAGTAATTAATAAACAGACAGATGATAATAAGAATTCTAGTGTGATGGTCCCAGTTGATTTATCAAAAGAGGAAGGAGAGATTTTACAAGAGATTACTTCTGCACTTGATAAAGATAATATAATTAAAATAGAAAATCAAATAGCCGCTCAAGAGGAAGAAAAAGATGAAGATACAGAGAATATTCTGCAAGAAGTTGAAAATGAATCTGAAGAAGAAACAGAACATCATCAAGAAGAAGATTTTGAAGAGTCTAAGATACTTATTGAGGCTAAAAAAGAAGATGATATAGAAAGCTCTAAAGAGCTTGAAGCTGTAGGAGAAGCAGGAAATTTTGAAATTATTGAACAGCCTAGATCAGACCAAAAGGTTGAAGATGCTGCTGTAATAGAGAGCAAACAGAAGAAGACTTTAGAAGGTGATCCGGCTCAAGAGAGTTTGTAGACTTATCTCAAAGCTTATTAGTATTAAGCCAGATTAAGAGCCTTATCAGAATAAAAATATTTTAAAGCAATAATTTAAATTCTTATGGGGTTTTGGGGTTTTGGGGTTTTGGGGTTTTGGGG
>MJUV02000007.1:0-14647 GCA_001880345.2 Euplotes focardii
TCCCCAAAACCCCAAAACCCCAAAACCCCTTTTAACCGAGATTTATTTGAATTATGTATAAAATTTAAATCTAGGGAATGGAGCTATTAAGTAAGGATAACCCTACAAAGGAAGAATACCTCGTAGGACGTATTCTATCCACTTTTGGAATGCGAAAGGTACCCACGGATAAGATTAAGAAGCTTTTCGAAACCGAAGAGATTAAGTAAGTACAATTAGCATTAGCTGCGGCTTTTTATAGTTGAGTATGAATATATCGTATTTTATAGCTCAAAATATACTATAATCAACACATTCTTGTATCCATTTGTATTTTTTGATGTTATATAATTACAGAATTAAATTTAAAGTAAAATAACTGCATAAAAGATTAAAATTTCCTCCTTTATTTGTTCAAGCTCCGTTTTTTTATTTTTGATTAATTTAAATTTTGAAGAAAATATCCAAAAAGTTATAAGAATTTTTATTTACTCAAAGGCTAAGCCTCTTGTTAAATCCTATAGTAGGGAAGGTAGAACTATACTATTGCTAACTGCATAATTGAATTTTATCTCCATTAGCTTAAAAGTGGGTTAGGTAGAAACAGTTTAGAAATGGTAAAATCCTACCGCCTTTCTTCCACCAAGATTAAGGAGTTGAATTAGATTTAGAAAGGAAGCAATAGTTTATACAGTTTTTGAACAACAAAGATTAGAGAAATTAATTTAGTTCCTCCAAGTCGATTTTAGTTTATTAGGTATGCTATGCAGCGTTTTGGGTTGGCGAGCGTTCAAATCCTTAGCCAGGATTTAATTTTAGTAAAATAAAACTTAATTTTATTCTTATCAGTTAATGTATTTTTAGCTCGCTTCTGATTGGATATTTCTTTACTAATTTTTAAAACCAAGATAGTTGAATAGGATTTCATCATCAAACATAATCTTATTAGAAACTAACTGTTATTCTTTAGGGAAAATCTTGAAAAATTCTTCAAACAAGAGTGTGGATGATTCTGGATGATGGCTTTGCAAACTACATCTGAAGCCTTCCAACTATTCACAGAATTACCTCCACTCACCTCTATAAAGAAGAAGGTTGTATTAATTTACAAACCCAGGATGGACTACGATCTTGAAATTGACGAAGACAACATGAAGAAAGAAATCTGTGTTATGGAAATGAAGAGAAGCGTACTAGAGAACCTCTCAGTTATCTGTAAAGAGGTCTTCTTGCCTATCTTGAGTAACCCAGAGAACCAGAAGGAGTGGTCAGAGCTAGTATCTAAAGATTTGATGGACAAATTCAATCACTTCCTCGCTCAAGTCTACGTGACTATCGGACAAGTTAAAGGAAGAACCCTCTTGCCTCTTCCTCCAAGTGATGCTACTAGTTTTGAGAGTAAATCAAGCAAGGACAAGGCACATATTCTTGAAAGCTCAATTATTACTTGGACTAGACAAATCAAGAATGTTTTGAAGCAAGACCCTGAAAGTGCACTAAAGTCTGGAAATAACCCAGATCCTCTCACAGAGATTAAATTCTGGAAGAACAAAGCTGAGAATTTAAATTCAATTTATAAGCAACTCCAAAGTGAAAAGATTAAGAAAGTTCTCAAATTCTTAGAGCAAAATAAGAGTACTTATACCGGTCCATTCGGTAAACTCCAAAAGGATGTACAGACTGCTAGGACTGAAGCTAATGATAACTTCAAGTATTTGGTTACACTCAAGGAGTTATTCATTAGTTTGACTGATGAAACAGCTGAATTTGAGAAACTTCCTGATTTCTTCTATCCAATCATGCACACTATTCTACTGATCTGGAAGAATTCTACCTATTACAACACTCCTTCAAAGCTTGTTGTTTTGATTAGAGAGATTTGCAACGCTATTATTAGCCAAGCTTTGAAATTCATCAATGGAGAACAAATCTTTGCTCTTATTAAGAACGAAGAGCCAAAGGAAGCCAATGATAACTTGACTAAAACCTTAGAGGTCTGCTCTAAATTCAAGGAAGCTTACTTTGTCTACAAGGAAAAGGCAGACAGTGAATGGAAGATTACTACAAATGCCTTATTTGTTAGACTAGATGCTTTTGCCGAAAGATGTCAAGATATTATTCATTTGACTAGTACAATTATTCAATTCAACAAACTTGCTAAGATCGAGATTGGAGGTACTAAAGGAAAGACTCTCACTGAGACTGTCCATGGAATCCTCAGAGAATTCCAAGAGATTGTTGATAAATTCCAAGAGAAGGAATATGACATTATGGACATCTCAATCAAGAAGTTTGATGATGATTTCTATATCTTCAGAGGAAAAATTAAAGAACTTGAGAGAAGACTTGCCTCGACTCTGACCCAAGGTTTTGATGATAGTGATACCATCCAAGGAAAATTCAAACTTCTTGAGTCATTTGAAGGACTTCTGACTAGACCAATCATCCAAGATGAACTTGAGAAGAAGCATATTATCCTTCTTGAACTATACAAAAATGATTTGAAGATTGTTCAAAATATCTTCCATGAAGGTAAAGCTTTGGTTGATAAAATTGATGAAAGAGCTCCTATCGGAAACAACATGCCTCCAATTGCTGGTGCAATCTACTGGACTACAGGACTCTATGAGAGAATCAAGGAACCAATGGAGAAACTCTCTTCTCTTTCCCAGTCTATCCAGGATAGAGAGGAATTCAAAGATATTCAAAAACTCTATGCTTCTATTTGTAAGAGTCTTAGAGAATTCGAGGAGCAAAAAGTTAAGTCTTGGGAAGAAAGTGTTGAAGAACACACTGATGAGAACTTGAAGAAGAATCTCCTCATTATTGAAGATGAAGGAGATCAAACATACCTCACTGTCAACTTCGATAAGATGTTGGTTAGACTTCTCAGAGAAGTTAAGTACTTAAGACTTTTGAACTATCAAGTTCCTGAGAAAGCTCAATATCTATATGATAAAGTTGATACTTACAGAACTCAAACTGGAAACTTAGATTTGATAGTACACATGTACAACGAGATTCTTGAAACTCTTTTGGCAGTTGAAAAGCCACTTCTCAAAGATAAAATTGAGTTGATCGATAAAATCTTGAAGCCAGGTATTGATAGTCTCAAATGGAATGATAACACCATCGAGCCATTTATTCAAGAAGCCATGGATATCATCACTGAAGTTAATAGCTTAGTCAAGAAAATGAAGGAAAACGTTAGAAAAATGAGAAAGATGACTGAAGGTTGGTGTCTCCCACTTTATGACAGAAGAAACAAACCTATGACTCCAGATGATTTGGAGCAAACTCATGCTGCAGGAATTGATAACAGATTAGGAGATATTTCTAATGATGGTAAAGAGATCAACAAATTGTTAAAGGACACTATGGATCACATTAAGCCACCAAAGAAATCACCAGAGTGGAGATCTTACCAAGACTATATCAACTGTGTTATTGTTGAAGGTATCACTAAGGCTATTGTTAGTTCTATTCACCATCTCTCCAACCAAATCTCTATTGAGTATAACAGACATCATGATTTACAACCAATGTTCGATGTAAAAGTCTGCCTCGGAGAGAAAGAAGTAGTCTTTGAACCACCAATCAGAAGCAGTGATGCCGAAAACGGTATTAGAGACATTATTTTCAGAATTGTAGAAGGATTTATCTCTATTGCTTGCAAGATTACTAGACTTGATAGTCAACAATTGGATTATCTCGTAGAAATTAAGGACCAAATTTCAATTTTCTTCTCCCTCTCATTGATCTCTAAGAACATGAAGGAAATGGAGAATGAAACTGACTCTTTCCTTGAACAATACAACGATTTCTCCTTCCTCTGGAGAGAAGATATTCAAGCTAGTTTCCAAGAATTCCTCGAAAGTGCTGGAGAAGCCTCTGTTCACATGAAGGTAGTTGAAGGTGGAGAAGATGGAGAATTAGAAGAAGATGAGTCTTACAAATGGATGGCTGATAAGATCTTAGATGGAATCACTGTTAACAGACCTTCCCTCGAGTCTTTTGATGAAAAAATCACTTATCTTACTTCCATCTCAGCTAAGATTCAAGAAATGGAAATCTCTACTCCAAGAGGTTGGTTAAAGATCAACTCTCAGCCATTGAAGGATTCTTTGAGAGAGATTATCACAACTTGGATCAATAAGTATACCAAGTTCCTCCTTGAGAACACTGTTAGAGAAATTAACAATATGATTGGATTCACCAATGAAGTTAATACCGGAATTCAAAAAATTCCAGAGAAAGTTGAATCTCAAGATGAGAAAGATTTGCTGATGAAGGTTATGACTCACTTGAGAGATGTTAAGATGATCAAAGATCATGCTTTGGCTGAAATCAACCCAATGAAAGAAAATGTTCAATTACTCAAGAAACATGGAGTGCAAGCCGATGAAGATTTGTTACTTAAGATAGAGAACTCTAAAACTCAACTCACTGAAGTATCTGAAAGAGCACTAGGACTTGTAAAAGAACAGATTTTACCATTGCAAACTCAAGAAGGTACCAATATCAAGAAGCAATTAGATCAATTCAGTATCACCGTTGAAAAATTCAGAACTGAATTCCAAGCTAACTGCCCTTACCACATTAAAGATACCTCAAATGAGATTATTGACCAATCTTATCTCACCATTTCTGAATTCTACAATAAAACTCTCGAACTCGAAGAGCAAGCTAAGAGATACAACAACCTTGAGACCTTATTTGAGCTCCAGAAATCCGGATATTCCGAACTAAAAGACTGTAAAAACGAGCTTAAAAGCTTGAAATACATGTGGGATCTTATTCAATTAGTCCACTATCAATTCAATGCTTGGAAACTTACATTATGGGATAAAATTGATACTGACTTCTTACTCTCCCAAATTAAAGAACTCCAAAAGAAACAAGTAAACCCAATCAATCCAAATAACAAATCAATTAAATCTTGGGGTGCATTCTCAGCCTTAAACGAGAGAGTTAAAAACATGGCTGTAATCCTTCCTTTGATTAGTGACCTTCACTCTAAAACTATGATGAATAGACATTGGAAGAAGTTGATGGCTATCTCTGGTAAGAACATCCAGTTCTCCTCTCCTAAGTTCTGTCTTGAAGATCTGATCCAATTAGAATTATACAGATACTCAGATGAAGTAAATGAATTGGTCGACTCTGCTAATAAGGAAGCAAGAATAGAAACTAATTTAGGTAAAATTGCTAAGATTTGGGATGAACAAGTACTATCTTTTAATGAATATAAAGGATGTTATATTATTGGAGCACTTGATGAAACTATTGAGTTTGTTGATGATCATTCAATGCAACTTATGGGAATGATGTCTCAAAAGGATGTTGAAGAATTTAAAGAAACTGTTATTGAATGGCAAAAGAAACTTAAAGCTGTCGATACACTTCTTGGAATTTGGATTAAAGTACAGAAGAATTGGCAAAGATTAGAAACTATTTTCTTGGCTTCTGAAGATATCAAAGCACAATTACCTGAAGATACTAAACGTTTCCAGAAGGTAGACTCTGACTGGAGAGAACTTATGATTGAAGCTGAGACAGAACCAAGTGTTATTGAAGCTTGTAATTATGAAGGAAGAGAGGAAATTCTCTTTGAAATGCATTCAGAAATTGAACTCTGTGAGAAATCTTTGAACAATTACTTAGAACAAAAGAAGAAGGTCTTCTCAAGATTCTACTTTGTTTCTAACCAAGCTTTGTTAGATATTCTTTCTAACGGTAACAATCCAGAAATTGTAAATGGATATCTTGGAGATTGCTTCAATGGAATGAAATGTGTTAGATTCAAGGAATCTGGACCAAGACCATACAAAATTTCTAATGGAATGATCTCTAAAGAAAATGAATTTGTTCCATTTAAAACTCATTTTGAATTCAATGGAGCTGTTGAGAATTACCTGTGTGATCTCGAACAGAAAATGATGGTTACTCTGAGAGAAGCTGCTGAAACTGCAAGAGGAGCTGCTGAAAGTTGGGACCTTGACACTAAGAGACACATCTGGCTTGAAGACTATTGTGCCCAGATCTCCCTCCTCATCACTCAGATTGTATGGACTGAAGAAGTAAACAGAGCTTTCGAAGAGCTTGAGTCTGGAGGTGAAGGTGCTATGAAAAACTATCTCGCAGAGATTAAAAATAGAATTGGATTCTTAATTGAGAGAGTTAGAGAAGATCTTGACATGGAACTCAGAATTAAAATCATTACTATTATCACCATTGATGTTCATGAGAGAGATGTAGTAAACATGTTTGTTGAAAAGAGAATTGATGATCAAGGAAGTTTCCAATGGCAATGCCAACTCAAATTCTACTGGAAACAAAGCCCAGGAGAGGATGTTAAAAACTGTGATGCTGAAATTTGTGATTATAATATCAGATACTCTTACGAATATGTTGGAAATTGTGGAAGACTTGTTATTACTCCACTTACAGATAGATGCTATATTACTCTTACCCAAGCTTTGAACTTGACTATGGGAGGAGCCCCAGCTGGACCAGCTGGTACTGGAAAGACAGAAACAGTTAAAGATTTAGGAAGAGCTCTTGGTTTACCAGTTGTTGTATTCAATTGCTCAGATCAAATGAATTATGAATCAATGGCTCAGATTTTCTTGGGACTTTCACAGAGTGGATCATGGGGATGCTTCGATGAGTTCAACAGAATCAGTATTGAAGTACTGTCTGTTGTCTCCACCCAGGTAAAGACTGTATTAGATGCCTTGAAGGAAATTGTTGTTAATCCATCAAAAGGAAATATGTTTACTTTCCAGGAGGAAGAAGTTAGTATTAGATTAACTGTTGGATTCTTTATTACTATGAACCCAGGATATGCTGGAAGAACTGAATTACCAGAGAATCTAAAGGCCTTGTTCAGAAGTTGTGCAATGGTTGTCCCAGACATCACCTTGATTTGTGAAAATATGCTGATGTCTGAAGGTTTCATTAATGCTAAAGAACTTTCCGAGAAATTCATGACTTTGTATAACCTTTGTAAGAGTTTACTCTCTATCCAGATACATTATGATTGGGGTCTCAGAGCTGTAAAATCTGTATTGAGACAAGCAGGTGGATTGAAGAGAGAAGAACCAGATGCTCCAGAACAAAGAATTCTGATGAGAGCTTTGAGAGATTTCAATTTACCAAAGATTGTATTTTATGACAGGAACATCTTCATGGGATTGATTAATGATTTATTCCCAAACATTGAAGTAGAATCTAAGAGTAACCCAACTTTGAAGGAAGCTGTACAAGAAATGACTCTTAAGAATAAGATGCAAGCTGAAGAAGCTTTTGTATTGAAATGTGTCCAATTCTACGAAATTTTACAAGTCAGACATTGTATGTTTATCATCGGTAATGCAGGAAGTGCTAAAACCACAATTTGGAAAGTCTTAGCTGATGCACTTAACCATCTTGGACAAAAAACTGTATATGAATTTGCTGATCCAAAGGCTGTCAGCTCTGATGAACTGTTCGGATGCATGAATCCAAAGACTAAAGAATGGAAAGATGGAGTACTCTCAACTATTATGAGAGATATGAACAGAAACAATGGAAGATTCAACGTTGACCAAACCTATAAATGGGTAATCTTGGATGGAGATGTTGATCCAGATTGGATTGAATCATTGAACACAGTCATGGATGATAATAAGGTGCTTACACTTGTATCTCAGGAACGTATTCCTTTAACTCCAGAAATGAGAATGATCTTGGAAGTATCTCACTTAGACAATGCTACCCCAGCTACAGTATCAAGAGGTGGTGTACTCTTCATTAATGACTCTGATGTTGGATGGAGACCTTACATTGACTCATGGATGGATAAGCTTAGAGATAATGGAGATAACAATGCTAGAACTGTCTTCTATCTTGCCATTTCTCACTATATGAGTGAAGATATTCTTGAAATGATTGGAAACTTAAGTACCATTACTCCTTGTGTAACTATTGCTTATATTAAGACTCTCTGTTGTATTATTGATGCTCTCTATGCTGAATTAGCGGAGAAGAAAGAGTATATTACTTTGATGAAGGGGTTAAAGGCTGAAGGAGATGATGAACATATTAAACGTATCTACGAAGCATTCTTTATTTATGCCTTTATGTGGTCATTCGGTGGTGCAAATGATGATGACTCATATATTAGTTTCAATAGTATGCTTAAGAATAAAGCTAAAATAAAGTTCCCAGAACAAGGACTTTGTTATGACTTCTTCTTTGACCCTATTGCAAATGACTGGGTTCACTGGGAAGAAAGAGTTCCAAAATATGAATCTGATTTCGAACAACTCTACCAAAACATTGTTGTCTCAACAGCTGATACTGTTAAACATAAGAGTATTCTTGACTTACACATGAAACAAAGAAAACCAGTATTATATGTAGGATCTGCTGGTACTGGAAAGACCACTATTATTAAGGATTATTTCTTGCATGTTGACAAAGAAACCACTGTTGTTGGATCTATTAACTTTAACTCTTACACTGACTCTGCTGATTTACAGGCTGTTATGGAATCTAACGTTGACAAGAGAGCTGGATATACATACGGTCCTCCACCAAACCACGTCTTGATCTACTTCATGGATGATATCAACATGCCATTAGTTGATACTTACGGAACTCAATCTCCAATCTGTTTGATTAGACAGCTTATTGATTATGGAATTATCTTCGATAGAGATCACTTAGAAGAAAAGAAGAAATTAGTTGATTGTCTCTACACCGCTTGTATGAATCCAAAAGCTGGATCTTTCGTTATTGATCCTCGTCTACAGAGACATTACTCAGTATTCGCATGTTTAACAACTTCTGCTGATGTATTAAAAACAATTTATGGTCAATTACTGGACTCACACTTCTCTCAATTTGAGGCAAATATTAACCAACTATCATCAAGATTTATTGATGCAATTACAATAGTATTCAATGGTATTGTAAAGACTCCTCAATTCTTCCCAACAGCTAAGAAGTTCCATTACCAATTTAATTTAAGAGATTTCTCTAAGATTGTACAGAACATCTTATTGTCTAACCCACAGTTATACAGAAATGATCCAAATAAATTGTATAGACTCTGGTTGCATGAAAGTCACAGAGTTTACTTAGATAGACTTTTGTTTGAAGAAGATGTTGATACTTATATGAAGTTCGTTAATGAAGCTGGAAAGAAATTCGATATTAAGGAGGAACTATTATATGAAGAACCAAATCTTTATACTTCATTCGTTTCAGCATCTCAAGGACATGAGAAATCATACTTACCACTTGAAGATATGGATACTTTGAAGAAAGTATTGGAAAATAAACTTTTTGAATATAATGAAAACAATGCTTCAATGGACTTAGTGCTTTTCCAGCAGGCTATGGAACATATCTGTAGAATCAGTAGGATTGTTGATCAACCATGTGGAAATGCTTTGTTAATTGGTGTAGGAGGTTCTGGTAAACAATCACTTTCTAAGCTTTCTGCTTTCATCCTCGATTATGATGTTTACAGAATTATGGTTACTACTAACTACTCTCTCAATGATCTAAAGGAAGATCTTAGAATTATGTATACTAAGACTGGAGTCACTGGCTTACAAATGCTCTTCATCTTGACTGACTCCCAGATTATCAATGAAAAGTTCCTTGTATTTATTAATGATATGCTTTCTTCAGGATGGGTACCTGACTTGTTCCCTAAGGATGAGTTTGATGGACTTCTTGGAAAAATTAGAACTGAAGCTAAGAGTGCTAACTATGGAGACTCCCCAGATCAACTCTTCGAATTCTTCCTTGACAAATGTAGAAAGAATCTTCATATTGCTTTGTGCTTCTCACCAGTAGGAGACTTATTCAGAGTCAGAGCTAGAAGATTCCCAGGTATTATCAACTGTACTAGTATTGATTGGTTCCATGAATGGCCAAGAGATGCATTGATTGGTGTTGCTGGAAGATTCCTCGCTGAACTTGAATTACCATCTGAAGAAATCAGAAGCCTTGTTGCTGTCAACATGGCTGAATGCCATATCTCTATTGCTAAAGCTAATAAAGATTACTTATCTAGAGAGAGGAGATATAACTACACTACTCCAACTTCATTCTTGGAGTTGATTAAATTCTATAAAACTTTGTTTAACAGCAAAGTTCAAAAGATCTCTGATAATATTGAAAGACTTGAAACTGGTCTGTCCACAATGAAGTCAACCACTGAACAAGTTGAAGGATTGAAGCAAAAGTTAGAACTTAAGATGGTTGATGTAAAGAAACAACAGGAAGAAACAGATATTCTTATTGAAATTGTTGGAAAAGAATCACTTATTGCTGAAGAAGAGCAGAAACTTGCTAATATTGAACAAGATAAAACAACTGCACTTGCTGATGAAGCAAAGAGAATTAAAGAAAAAGCTGATAAAGAACTAGAAGCTGCTATTCCAGCTATGAAGGCTGCTGAAGAAGCTGTTAATTGTTTGAACAAAGCTTCTATTCAGGAATTGAAGGCTCTACCAAAACCACCAATTGAATGTGTAAGTATTACATCAACAGTGCTGATGCTGAGAGGTGAAAAGAAGAATTTCACATGGCAGAATGCTCAGAAGATGATGAATAATCCTGTGAAATTCATTGAAGAGATTAAAGCTTTTGATGGAAGAGATATTGATGATGCTATTTTGAATAGGATTACCCCTGTTAGAACTCAACCGTTCTTTACATTTGAAATCATGAAGGGTAAATCTCAAGCTGCTGCTTACTTATGCTTATATGTTATCAACATTATTGGTTTCAATACTATCTACAAAAAAGTTCAACCATTAATGGATGCTTCTGAAACAGCTGAGAAACAAAAGAAGGATGCTGAAGCAAGTTTAAAGATTGTTATTGATAAAGTAACTGCCATTAATGCCCAAGTTGATGAACTTAAAGCTAAGCTTTCTGAAGCTGAAAAAACTAAAGCCCAAGTACTTGCTGAAGCTTCTGCTCTTCAGAACCAACTTGACCTCGCTGAGAGATTAGTAGGTGGTCTTGCTGACGAAAATAAAAGATGGGGAGAATCTGTACTTTCTTTGAACAAAGATAAACTAACCATGATTGGTGATGCCCTCCTCTCCGCTGAGTTCGTATCTTACATCGCTCCATTCAACTCTCAATTCAGAGATTGGTTGTGGAAAGAGATCTGGCTCCCTGATATTGTTGAGAAGAAAATCCCTATGAGTGAAGGTGTAGATCCATTAGGAGTATTGGCTACTCCAGCTGAACAAGCAGGATGGAAGAATGAAGGATTACCATCTGATAGAGTCTCCCTAGAGAATGCTTCAGTTATTGTAAGTTGCTCAAGATGGCCACTCATTATTGATCCACAATTGCAGGGACAGAAGTGGATTAAAGGAAGAGAAGGAAGTGATCTAAAGACTTTACAATTCTCTCATAAAGCATGGATGAAGACTGTTGAATTCGCTGTCTCAAATGGACAAATTTTATTGATTGAAGGTATTGGTGAAGAAATTGATTCAGTACTTGATCCACTTCTCTCCAGAGCTGTTATTAAGAGAGGAAAGAACTTCGTCTTAAAATTAGGAGCTGAAGAAATTGAATATGATCCAAACTTCAAACTTTACTTGCAGACTAAACTATCAAATCCACATTACAAACCAGAGATTGCTGCTCAATGTACTATTATCAACTTTATTGTAACTGAATCCGGTCTCGAAGATCAATTGTTAGCCTCCGTTGTAAGAGTAGAGAAGCCAGATTTAGAACAAACTAAAGAAGAGTTGGTAAATAAACAGAATTTATTCCAGATTGAATTAGCTAAACTAGAGGAAGAATTATTGATCAACTTGTCTAATGCTGATCCAGCCACTATCTTAACCAATACTGCTTTGATTGAATCTCTTGAAAAGACCAAAGATACATCCAAAGAAATCAAGGAACAACAGATTATTGCCAAGGAGACTGAGATACAAATCAATATTTCAAGAGAAGTATACAGAAGAGTTGCTGCTGAAGGATCAATGCTTTATTTCTTACTTATCCAACTTTGTATTGTTGATCACATGTACCAATATTCTCTTGAATCTTTCAATACATTCTTCTTCAGAGCTTTTGAGAAAACTCCACAATTTGAATCAGATGAGAAGAGAGTACTCGAGCTTAGAGAACAGATTAGAACTACCATCTACCAGTGGGTATCCAGAGGACTCTTTGAAAGACATAAGCAAATCTTCTTATGTCAGATTACCTTCAGATTAATGCAGAAGAAGATCCTTGAAGTTGATTATACTCCTCAAGAATTTAATTTCTTGATTCAGTGTCCTATTAAAGCCGATTCTCCAAATCCTTTGAAGGAATGGTTACCAGATCTCGCTTGGTACTCTATTCAAAAACTTATTGAAATTGATGGATTTGAGTCTTTCGCTCAGAACCTAGAGAAGGAATCTCCAGCAAGATTCAAGCAATGGTATGATGAACTCCAACCAGAAAATGAAAAACTTCCACTTGACTGGAAGAAACTTGAGACTATGCCATTCCAGAAGTTACTTGTATTGAGATGTCTTAGACCTGATAGATTAACTGTTGCTTTAGATAACTTCATTAGAAGAAAACTTACAGATGGATCTAAATATGTAGATATGGATTCTACTTCTTCATTCCAGGAAGTTCTATACTCATCTTTGTCAGAATCTACCACAACTACACCAATCTTCTTTATCTTATCTCCTGGTGCTAATCCAGTTAAGGAATGCGAACAAGTTGGACCATCATGAGGTATTGACCCATCAAAACAATTCCATAACGTCGCTCTTGGTCAAGGTCAAGATGTAATCGCTACAAACAAACTTGAGCTCGGTCACAAGGAAGGACATTGGGTAATGCTTCAGAACATCCATTTGATGCCTAAATGGCTTCTTGAACTTGAGAAGAAACTTGATGAATTTGCTATTGAGGGATCTAACCCATCATTCAGACTGTTCCTATCTGCTGAACCATCAGATAACATCCCAATTGGTATATTGGAAAGATCTATTAAGTTAACAAATGAACCTCCACAAGGATTAAAGCCTAACATGAAGAGAGCTTTCTCATTCTTCTCTAGAGACCAAATAGAGAAATTCGATGCTAAGGTTAAAACTATCTTATTTGCTCTTTGTTACTATCACTCAGTTGTTATTGAAAGAAGAAAGTTCGGTCCAAAGGGATGGAACATGAGTTATCCATTCTCTATGGGAGATCTCAGAGATTCAGCTATTGTACTTGAGAATTATATGGAGAGAAATGCTGCTAGTGGAAAGGTACCATGGGATGACTTGAGATATCTATTTGGAGAGATTATGTATGGAGGTCATATTGTAGATGATAGAGATAGAAGATTGAATACAGCATATTTAGAGTATTTAATGAAAGATAGCTTACTTGATGAAGCAGAACTATTCCCATTCGTTGAAGGTAAGGGAGTTTCATTCAGATGTCCAGGAGCACTTTCATATGAGAAATACATTGAACATATTGATGAGAATCTTCCACCAGAGACCCCACTTGGATTTGGTTTACATCCAAATGCAGAGATTGATTTCAGAACTACTCAATGCCTCGTACTTTTCAAGACTCTTGTTGAATTACAACCAAAGGATGCTACTGATGATGAAGCAGGAGGTGGTAATGTAAAGATTGAGAAAACTCAAGAACTAATGATTAAAATCAATGATGATATCCAACTCGACCAAAACAAGCCAAACATGGATGATATCGTGAGTAAACTTGGAGAAGACAGAGATCCGTTCCAAAACGTATTCCTCCAAGAATGTGAATACATGAGTATCTTGATTGATGAAATCTTAAAATCCCTTTCTGACTTAGATCTTTCATTCAAGGGAGAATTAACAATGACTGAACAAATGGAAGGATTAATGGATTCAATCTACCTAGACAATGTTCCAGCAAAATGGGAGAAACTAGCATTCCCATCTTCAAGAGGTCTTGCATCATGGCTGTTAAATCTAAAGCACAGACTTGACCAATTAAACGTATTCCGAGATGACCCATCAACCCAGATGAAGGTTATCTTCCTAAACAGACTAAAGAACCCACAATCATTCCTGACTGCAGTAAGACAGAAGTCTTCAAGAGATAATGGATTTGAACTTGATAAATTATATATCCAAACTGAAGTTACAAAGAAGATGCATAATGAAATTGAAGGAATGCCTAGAGATGGAGCTTATGTATTTGGATTCCATGTCGAAGGAGCTAGATGGGACTCAGGTGTTAATCAGTTAGAAGAGAGTGAACCTAAGAAACAGTTTAGTGTTGTACCTGTTATTAATGTAAAGGCTGCTTTTGTTAGCAAAGATAATAAGGAAGAGAAGGGAATTTATAAGTGTCCAACTTATATGACTGTAGCAAGAGGTGCTACTTATGTCTTTGAAGCACAGCTTAAGACTAAATATCCAGCTCAAAAATGGATTATTGGAGGAGTTGCTATGATTCTTGATGTAGAAGGTGTAGCTGATGCTTATACTTTAGATAAGGACTAATTCTGTTAATTACTTCTATAGTCAATTAGAATATTTGATCTACTTATCAATTTATTGAATTAATATATTGTAAATCTATTATTCAATTCAAATAAATTATACTGGGGTTTTGGGGTTTTGGGGTTTTGGGG